>JBBMEG010000020.1:4946078-4995744 GCA_037832605.1 Cyclanthera cordifolia | reverse complement strand
CGAATAAACCGATTGGTTAAAGAGCATTCAGCCGAAGGCGCAGCGCCATTGGCAATTTGTTAGAGCTCAAGTACTTTCTCACTAAGACTCGAAAGCGAAGCCAAGAGCGATCAGGTAAGAATCTTGAACGGCTTCAACTTTTTCGCCTAGATTTCCTTGTTTCTTTGATTCAGTTGCTTCATCTCGTTCAAAATCCTCTTCGGGCGAGTTACAAATCGAAAGCTGTCCATGTTTTATCGAAGCAATTCTCCCCTGCCCCCCCCCCCCCCCTTTGATTTTGTTCGCGTTCCAGTGATTCATGATGTAGAAGCCTTATTGTTTTGATTGCAACTGTGAAAGGAGGAATGAGGCCTACTCCGATGGAGTTCCTTGCGGAGATGGAAGAACCGGGATCCACGGTCGCGATGGACGTGGATGATGTCGATCCACTTGAGATATTAAGCGAGGGGGTGATCCCAACCGAGAACAAGCTCGCTGACGCCGACTTTTTTAACTCTTTTGAGGACGATTTTGATGATTCTGACATCAACTGAAATTCATTCTCGCGGTTTCATTCAAGAGAAGTCAATTTACTAATTGTATGTTTATTGCTTCTGTTGACAAAATGAGATGATAGATGCTAATTCTACTATGTTTTAGGGATTTTATCGCTTCTGTTTTTTTGGTGATAAATTGAAAATTTTACATTGATTACTTGTACTTGATTGGTTCTTCTTCCATATTTGTTTTTGCCTCTCAAGCATTTCGTCAATTAATATTTTTCATTAATTGTAAACTTGCAATGAAAACTGAGGAGGTGTTTATGTTATAATAATTATCTATTTATTTATAATTTATTTGAGTACAAGGGTCATGAATTTAGGAAACTACCCTCTACCACTCCCGAGTTAAACCACCCTTTTTTTATTTTCTTTTATTATTATCTTAGAGAACAATGAGAAAAATATACAAAGAACTTGCTAGAATCATATTGAATTCTCCATTTTTTGGTCTCCTATGCGTACTCTTTCATAACGGAACAACTTCATTTGAGTTAGGGAGAGTGAGAGTGTTGAAGAATTAAGAACTCATTTGTCAATGGTATTCATGACGTTGTTCAAGGTAATTATTGGCTTTCATCTTGATTACTAAAACAATGGCTAAAGGTATCTTCATTTATTAATTTTCGCTTCTGTTTTGTCATTTATTATAATCAAATTTAGACCTATTTTGTAGAATGTCTAACAGTTCATGTAGCAGAAAATGTCAACAAAAAGCTTGGGTGAAGTTGTTCCATTGTAGCTTATGTTCCTTTTTGAATGGGTGGATGTTGTCCCCTAGTAGCTTCTGTTCTTTTGGAATGGGGTAGCCACTGAAACTAAGGGAGAGAATAGAATGGGCAGTGCAGAGCTCCATGAGAAGCAGTTTCTAATATGGTCCCCAAATGAACAAGTAATATCTAGCAGATGAGTTTGGGATTCTGAGTTATTTTTGCAAACTTAACTCCAGTGAGGAGAGAAAGACATATGAGTTAGCCTCCTTTGCAAATTTTCATGTATCTGATGGCTACACACAATAACTCCCAAATAAAGAATTTATTCTTCTTTCCATATGGCTTTATAAATGGACAGATTAGGTACCCTGGGAGACAAAGATAGCTTCCTCAATAAGGATTTGACAGTGAAGAGGAAACTAGGATCCGTTTCCAAATACAAAGATCTTCACCAATGGATAAATGCATATTGGTGAGGAAATGAGACGGTGAGCTAAACTCAAGAGTTCTTTTCAATCCCAAATTCCAGTAGCTAAGGTCAGGGTCTCATTCTCCTTTAACTGTCTTATCTTTTCTGTGGGCAATTCAAAGATGAGAGGGAATTGGATTCGAAGAGAAGAAGCATTCAACCAAGAGTCTTTCCAAAATGAGGTAGCAGCTACATTTTTTTTTTAATATTTGCGAGAGCCCGAGCTAGCTTATGCGTACTTAAAAATTATAGGAAATTAATTTTTGAGTTGACGGTCGCCATTGTTTGAATTCATAACATTTTAGTTTTGTAAGACCATTTTGGCCATTAAGCTATCCATGATGATTTAGATTGCAGCTCCTTTTTTTTTTATCTTGTATAAAGTTGTGTCATGAACTAACTATGCCTGATTAATGTCTCGGGAACTTGCTTTGCACCTCAACCCGTACGTAGCATGTTCCAGGATTAAACGGTTTTGCGCCCTCACCTAATACCCCCGGACACAGGGTTCAAAGGAAGAGTGTGAAGTTCATTTCTATATGCCCATTCATTTACTTATGGAATGAATAGATGAATGACACTAGTACTGTTAAGAGTCGATCAAGTTAGAAAGGATATTTGCTAATTGGTTTATTGTGGTCTCTCTCTCTCTCTCTCTCTCTCTCTCTCTCTCTCTCTCTCTCTCTCTCTCTCTCTCTTCATATATATATACATATACTCACATGATCAAGTTACAAATGAGTGCATGATTGTGTCATGTTCACATAATTTCTTGAACAAGTTGTTCCCAGTTATCAACTTATGAAGTACATAGTAATTTTGTTACAATTTTGGAAGTCTACCCCATTAGACATGAACAATAGGTTTGCTTTAACCCGCGACGATAAATAGTGAAATAGAATTGTTGTTGATGGGTTTTCTGTTCAGCCCTGTTTTTCTTGAATGGAATGAAGTGGATAATGCATTGTTTTTGTTAAACATGTTGAATGCAGATCATGGTAAATGAATTCTCACCTTCAAAAGGAGAGTATATCTTCAGTGGCCTTTACTACAAAATCGCTTGATCTAGATCCTTCAATTAAACATTTGAGAAACAGTATGCCAGTTGAATTTTTCATCTCACTCAAGTTTAATAAATATTTTCTACTTTTTGATACTCATGTTTTAGGGTATAATTCTACTAACATTTTAACATACTAATCAAGAAATTATAAGTTTTAAAAAAAAAACAATCAATCACGATCATTGATTCGTTAACTTTCGAGGGATATTTAAACATTTGTTGTAAAAATTTCAGCAGAAAAACAAATAACTCAAGAAATTCAAAAACGAGAAATTTTGAAATTTGGGGAAGAGAGGGATCAACAAGTTATTGAAAATTGTTTTTCTCGGCAAGTCGAATTATCTATTCAATATCATTATGAGGTAAAGAAGGATAAAAAATAATTCAAAACAACTTTATTTTCTTATCATTATTAACAATAAATAATATTGAAACTTTTTTTTTTTTTTTTTTGAAAAAAAACACCATATCAAAGTGATCGTTAACTGTTAGCGATAAACTAGTTGCCTTTACTATGATCATTGATTCATTTCACTTGTTTTTTTTTTCATTTAGACCATTTGTTAACTATCCTTCTAACTTTCAATTGATTCTATTTAAAATCAACTTGCCACAATTATTTTTCTTTCTGAAGTCTGCTTATCAATGTAGCTAAAAAGCTTCACATAATTAATAGAAAGGTAAGGAATAACAGTTTTTTTTGTTAGTCCAACTATCACATTCTTTCATGGGCTTTAAATTTAAACAAATTTCAACTTTGGGAATCATGCAACCTTTGATAAGCATGAAAAAAAAACTTATACTTTATGTCCAATTTAATTCAAACATCTTGAATTGAAGACAAACAAAGCAATACAATGACCACGACCTTACCAATTTTTGTCCCTTTTTTTTAGCATCTGTATAATATAAAATTCCAGGTAAAGATCAAATCAACGAAGCACCAAAACAGTTTTTAAATTACAAACATAAAAATACAAGCTTGTACAACAATGGTGCGCCAAACTGAATTTTTGGCATGCTTCGGTGAGGCGAGGGGATTTGCATAAATACGAGTATTGGATCGATCTATTCTGCGGCGCTCTGAGGCTCTACTTAAGAAGAAAGCACAATGCAAGCACATCCACCCTGAATCACAATTCACACATCAGAAAATCTCTATTCAGCATTTTGGTGAAGTCAAGCCACACTAAGTCACTCAGTGAATTCATTGAACAAATTATTCCAACAATTTGCGATAAATTTACAGGAAAGGTAAAAGCTTAAAAGAGGGCAAATCGCATTTTGTTACACATTATAACATAAGAAACGCCTATTGAAAGAGAGAAAATGCGAAGGTTTCTTGAATATCGGTCCGTGGTGTTTATACCATTCAGAATCAAGTACCAAATGCGGACCTTAGTTTCTTAGATACTTTGATTTCCTAATATTTGAAACGACTCTCTTGAAGGATTGAGTTTCTCACAAGTAGAGTCCAGTGATATCGAAAGACCATATCTTAATCTATCATAGCATCTCGATCCTAAAGACCATCTTATCTTCCTGAGTATGCCTATAATGAGAACAAGAACGAGAACGGAAATGGTTTTGCTCTTTATGGGAGGATCTCTTCTGTTAATATTTCTCCATCTTTTACAATCAGATGCGGCTTAGGGGTATTGCTTGTTGCTACATCCAATGACAGAGGTCGGAGGGGTAAGAGAATAGTATAGAGATAACTATCAAATTCATAAAAAATTAAAAGCTATTTTATAAGTGAATTTTTCTTTGATGGCAAAGAAGAATGAGGTTAGTGAATAGTGTAAGCCACCTGTATACTTAATTAGATAGGAAAAGATCATTCCCCCTAAAAAACTCTTCAGATAACAGTTGTGTAGCTATCCCCCCTTCCATTCTAAAGTTAAAGTGATTTGTTACAATGTCATGAAATCTATCTTTTGGCCTACTGGGTTAAAAAAAACCAATTTTTAGAACAATAATAGGGATTCAGGGGATCTAACAAGTAATGTGTACATTTTGCATTCATCCAAGCAGACAATCCGAGTTAATTACGACATTTTTAAAATGGCAATTACGTGAACTCTTTTTGTTTAGTTTGGGGCATTGCTGATGTCATAACCAATAAGTTTCAAACAAAAAAGCTTGTATGCTTGATGGGTTTTGTTTGATCCTTAGATATGACTGATTATCTAACTTGACAACGGAAGAAAAAAAGACTGTAACCAAAACCAATATGAGAAGTATGGTTAACAATAAGTGGAAATGAGGATGTGAAAAAGAACAAACCAGTCAAACTGCGCTGAATCTCATGTCGTGGCTGAAAATTACTAGCATTCTAAGGCATATGTCGGAACCTGCAATTGAAACAAAACAAGCCTTTTATGTTAACTACACAGAACTCATCAACAATGGGCTCAATATGAAAGTATGTATGACAAAACTAGCAACATCAAAAGAATTCCATTTGTATGTCGTAAGAAATAAGAATAAGGGTTTTTTTAGTTTGAATGTTTCTGAGCATCATTTGGTTTGGGCTGATTCTTTTTTATTTTTTTTGGTTGGCAGTTGTTTTACTTTATGTTCTAATTTTGGAAGTTATTTACAGCGTTTGTTGTAATTTTTCATTTTATCCATGAAAAAAATCTCTCCTTGTAAAAACAATTAGTATTCCACTTCATATTGTCTTAATAGAAGCAGCAATAGAGACTACAGAAAAAATGGGCTTATGCCGAGTCCAAGAAATCATAGTCATGGATTGGATCCTTCTACTTTGATGGTCGTTGAACTCAAAAGAACAATGGCATATACATTTGTATAAGATCGCCTGCCTCTTCAAGTTCCAACTATGTCAAAGTTCATTCGGTAAAACTGAGAAATAAGGACTAAGCAATACAAAAGATTTCAGTTTCAGAAAGTAAAAACATAAAATCAGACTGAAACGGCCTTAACTAGCCATTCATTTGTACGGAAAATATGAAGAAAAAAAAAACATAGAAAAAATTGAAAAAAAAAATCAAGTCTATCCATTGCTATCAATTCCAACAATAGAGCTAACTCAAGAACAACCCAGTATGCCATCCCTAGCAAAAGAAAAGTTTCCTGATAGGTGTAATATGTGGTTTATGCTCCGACTTTATATCTAGTTAACTTATTGTTTACTGCTGGTTGATTGGTTGGTCTGTTATTGAGTTCACCACTAAAAAGTGGCATTGGAATGCAAAGAGGCTAAGCCAACACCATGTATAAAATATGTTATTTTCCCAAAGTTCAAATTGATAAAATATAAAAGGGCAATCGGCATAAAGATTCGTGAGTAAGAAGAATAAGCAAGAAAAAGACATTCCGCCAGTGTTTCTACCTCAAGCATGTTCTCATCAAGAAAACCATACGTCGAATGATTAATGGCTTGAGAACTGTCATATTGAAGGATTCTCAACTTCCCCTCCTGTACGGACAAGTCAAACGAGACATCAAAGTACATTAATATTCAAAGGTAACAGGAAAAATAATTGCATTAAAAGGAAATAATTAAATATTTTTTTAAATTATATTTATGTATGTATGTATGTATGTATGTATATAGATTAAGCAGCCTACCTTGGTCCCATAGACTACACCACCTCCAACTGAGGGATGGAAACAAGCAACATTTACCTCATCCTCGGCACTAGGAAGAACCCTCACAAGTTCCATGTTAGAAACTCTGTAAACCTAAGTTGTCAAAGCAATCTTCAGTCAATTAATAACATTAAAGGAACATCAAAAGGCTACATAGTCATTATCAATTGAACATTGTCATAAACTAAGCATCAGATTGATGTTAACCACAAAGGTTGCGTCAGTGCCAACATAAATATAATATTGTAATTCTTGAAGACACCTACAATTATTGAAAACAATGCTCATTTGAGTACAATCGCCACCATAAGGTCCATAATAAAAACACATTAGTAACATTTTTTTTATCCTGTCAACATAATTATATTATTATTTGATATCCATGAGTGTGCTACTTATGCTCACCTCGACTAATTTTACGGGACCCTACTATATTTGATTGTCAAGTAAACTTGCAGGTAATTATCTATATTATTTGGACCATCACCTAGGTTCTCTTGGCCACTAGACTAACCCATAAACAAAAAGAGTAAAACGAACCCCACCTCAAAAGGAGAAACAATATGATCATTAACATACAAAATCAATCAACATTGCTGTTAAAGATAAAAGCCTCCGGGAAAGTACATAGTTTCATCAGAGCTAAAGAAATATAATGCAACTCTTTATTTGTACACATAATAAAAAATGTTGATGCACTCAATTTTATCCTGGTTATCTTAATTAAACAAATGAAATAAACTTCACCTCAAGTATAGTGTATATGGGCACAGTTGTCTCTCCATCTACAACAACACTCTTAAGAAGTGAACTATGACGGCGGCCATAAGCAAGTAACAAATGTTCTGATGTGGGAGAGAACTGCAGTTATAACAAATTGAAACTTCAGTAAAATCCGGTACAACTTACATAATTTTTTGTAGCTTTGGATGAAACGAACAAAAGAATAAAAAATGTAAGAAAAAAACAAGGCCCAACCAACAAGAAGATGATAGAACTCACTATTAATTTTATTAATCAAAAACCTCAAGGAAGATCAAATCGATAATCTGATAGGGTCGGGCCTTAGAAAGGTTCATGAATATTAGAGGGGCATATAAGAAAATAGTTGGAGAGTTTGTTAGGGATTTTAGTTATAAATAGAGAGGTTGTGTGAGGGGAAGGATATCCATATTTTGAAGAATTTCATTAGGCTAGAATCAGAGATGGGAGGTTCCAAGTCCTTTAAAACTTGGATTATCTTGTAGTTCTTGGTAATTTCGTTATCAATATATTTCGGTTCTTATCATAATCCTTTTCAATTCTCTCGAGAGAAATGTTCAAACATCAAGCATAAAATTAGATGAAAAAAAGAAAAGCAATTAGAAAACAGAGAATTGTTCAAACAAAAAAAAGAAAGAAAAGAAATCAGAAAACGCAAATAAGAAAAGCCTCTTGGACTAACAAACTTTCGTGACCTACAATCCTTTGCCACGTGCTCCTACTTATGACAAATAGCTTCGGACAAAACTACCCTTCCATTTAATGAGCCAGATTAAATTTGCAAAAATAAGACTTATCTCTACATGTTCTTGCACTGCATGTGCACTTCACTACAAAGCATTAGCAAACTGAAGCTGATGATAAAAACTAAAATATATGTTCCTTAATAAGAAAATGTCTCCAAGAATTTATGCGTAAACAATACAAACTAGTGCTGGAGTAAGGTGCTTAAAGCAACATAACAATCCTTAAAATTAACAAACCTGTATCGATGTTAGACAATGAGCCGCTCTTATTGCTCGAGATGCTAGAACCATACCAAACCTGTAGAAAGAGAACAGTAATGAGAGTCAATTTAAGATATAAAAAGGGAAAGGTGTCAAGTGCTGCGAAGAAACATTACGTTGCCTCCTCCAGAGAGTATATCCGGAGCTCGTACATGACCTGCTGAGCAGAAATCGGGTGTCGTGTAGGTGATGTTGCAGCCCCAGTTGCATCACTATTAGCATGGCTTTGGAATCCAGGATCTGCTTCCATATGCGGCAACATACATGCTACACATGCTGCCAAAAATCTCCCACAAGGCGAAAAGTGGGCACCCATTTCACTGCAATAACATAATTTGTAGGTAAACCGTAAACTTGATGGTTAGTGAGACCACACCAGAATCCAAGAATAGACCAAAATAAATGCTTTGCAACCACCCCATATTGTAACTCTCCCAAATAAGGCGAGATTTGTAGAGAGAAAGGAATACTTGTTTGCTCAGAAAAACCCTGCTTTTAGGGTAGGCACCATGAGGTGTACACACTTTTTTTATAAAATAAAATAACATTATAAAAACTACGTGGCACCAAATGTGCCACCTAGGTCAGGAGTAGGTCTTGCATGCTCATACATGAGCTGGCAAGTATTTCTTATATATATTATGTGTGTGTGTATAAATAATCCAAAGAAAGAACATACCTACAAAGAACTGCATGCGGAATGATTAACCGACAACTATCATCGTCTAGTGGAGCACAAGGATTTTTAACATCATGTGACCATATCCTGAGTTTAACGGTACAAGGTAACTCGGTAGCAGCTGCTGCAGCCAGAGAGGCAGCAAGCTCAGACTGAATTCTATTGACAATAGGTTGAGGATCACTTTCGTCGGGAATTGAGTTGCTCATACTAACACCTTCATCTGACCCAGGCACACGAGAACGCAAAGAACGATGTCTTGAACTAGATCTCCTGCCAACTCTGCTTTGGCTATCATTGGTAGGAATTAATGAAGTAAGCGAAGTATGACTTCCTCCTATATCTGATGGCGCAGAAACATTTTGACGAACATCATCATTGTGTGGCCGAATAGCATGTTGACTAGCTTGACTTTGGCCAATTAACCACCCTTGCAAAAAAGGCAGTTCCCAAGGGTCAGTGAAAGGAAAATTTTGATTATTCCTCACTTCGTTCTGCACTTCCATATTCTCTGAAGCATCCACAACAGTTTCTGAAACTTCTGTTTCCATTTCGCTTGAGTATAGATTGGTTCCAGTTTGAGTTTCTTCTGGAATTGGGGATGAGCTAGGCTCAATGGGTGACAATACAAGTTCGTACTGACCAGATGGTGTAGAATATGTTAAAAGCCGCACTGAAGCAGAAGGATCCACTCTTTGTAATCTCCCTGCACCATGATCCACTTCCATCCGCTGCATGGACATTCTCCTATTTTCTTTAGAAAATGAAGGCCATATCAACAGAGGAAAGGACATCAAAGGTAGGCCATCCCCCAAACTAGAACGATCAGAAGAATGTGCATCAGCAAAATATACAGTAGGAGGAGGATATTGCACATATCCAGGAGATGTCGCTAATGTTATGGCAGATTCGGATGAGTCGAGATCATTGACCTTCAAGACATGTTAAGTAGAAAAATTAAGCAAAGTGATTGAAAGGAGGCAAGTTTAAAGGAAATAAAAATAAATTACCTCAGCTGTTAAAAGGAATTGGGCAGCATGTGGGTGAAAATGAACAGCACGCAGTGATCGCCGTGTCCTTAAAACAATGGTTGGTGAGGGTGTCTCCCCTCTTTTGTTGTAGTGCCAAATGTAAAGCTGCATAAAATTTAAGATCAAATTTGTATGGTGCAGACTTTTATAGTGAACCAAACTTTCATTAAAGAACAAAACAAGGAGCATACAAAAAACAGGCCTAGCTAACAAGGGAGACCATCTACAAAAAGAGTCTTCAGTCTGGTAAAATTACTCCTAGAGGGTAACTACAAAAAAAAAGCTTAGTAACTGTGGCACAAAGAGAAGCATGGAACCTAATGAGGGTTCAAACATCACCCGAAGATCTCTCACCACATCTAAATATTTTATTATTTCTTTGCCCCAGATAATTCACGAGATATAACACAACCCTAATTTCCACAAGAACTCTCCCTTCTAAACAAAAGGGAGAACAAAAAGAAAAAGTCGTTCATCCCTCTACAACAAAAACCCTCCACGAGGCTAAGAACCCAGCAACGAATATCTCTATGACCCAAATCACAACGAAATCTCTCCCACAATATCAAGGAGGGTAACAACATCAAACATCTCTCTATCAAATAATGGACAATGGAAACTCAATAAGAGAGAAAGACGATATCCTGAGAGAACCAACAAACTCGCCACAACACAAAAAAAAATTTTAAAAAAACAAATAAACCGGTCAAAAATGAGCAAAAAAAAAACTATCCCCACTCAAGTGTCTTCCAAGAAAAATGTCCCTCCCTCCCATGCAAAACTAGAAACGAACCTCAAAAGGAAAAGAAATTCTTGAAAAGGCCCTCCCATCCCAAACAAACTAGAAATGAACCTCATTTAAAATCCTCACCTTATGACCTGATGCCACAGCAAGAAGTTCTCCTTGCGCATGGAAAGATATGGATGCAATAGGACGATCTGCACAAAGGAGAACAAGGTTGAGCAATAACTCACATAGACAATACAAAAACTTTTTAACCATCCAACCATCTTCACAAGGCTATGCAAAGAACTTGGAGAAAGAAATTACAGAAATCACGGGAGCCAATGCATTCTGCAGTGTTTGCATCCCACAATCGAACAACATAATCCAAGCTTCCACTAGCAAGGATTTCAGGGTACAGAGGATGGAATCTGACCTGAAAGATCACCAGAAAATGAATCCATCAGACTGGAGCAACTTGAGTCACAGATAAGAGAAAACTAGTAATAAATGAAGCCTTGGCAAAAAGAAAATTATGATCGAGTTACGGTCTCAAAATATGCTAAGAAATAAGTATACCCTATGAAATTGACTTTTACAAAACAAATAAAAAGCTAAACAATCCACAAACTATTCCTTTCATATATTTTTCTCTTGTATAAGAAACATCGATAAGTATTATACTACTAGACTACCTATCATAAGTGTGATAAGCCGAAAGAAACAAAAAAAATTAAATCAACAAAGATGGAAGCTTCCAAACTTACCACCCAAGGGGTTCTCCGATGACCACTCAGCACCTTTAAGCAGGTCCCAGTTTGGCAATCAATGATTTTTACAGTATGATCTCCACTGCAGGCATCAAAAAAAAAAATATTACCGCCTTTATAAAATTAAATTAAACATGAAGCTTCATCACATCACTGTAGCAAAAAAAGTATCCCTTAATCAGTAACTCACTGCGTAGAAGCAAGCGTTCTCCCATCAGGGCTGAATGCTGCTGCAATTGTTGACCTTGGAGGAGGCAAAAGAGGACAATATTTAGCTGAAAGATGTCGCAGTGATTCAGCCTCGACCCTGTGAGATTCCAAGTTTAATAGCAAATCTCAATGAAGGGTTAAAGTAACAGAGAGGAAGCATCACAACTTAACACGAGGGGATAAACAAATAGGCAAAATATTCTTCCTCAATTCATTTATTGCATTAGACATTCAGATACATTATAAGAACCAAAAGCACTACCATGAGATAAGACCCCGCTTGGCATCTCTAGCTGCATCACATCTTGGCCCAATCGAATCACATTGGCGGTCCCGAGAATCTACCCAAAACCTCCTTGATGCACGTTTAGTACGAGGAGAAACCTCCCTCTGGGCTAAAAGTTGAAATACATTACTGGTTCTGAAAAAATAATACAAAAGTTAGGCTGTAGAAGACTTCAGCCTGCAACAACCAAGAACTTAAAATATTAAATGAACTATCCGAATCCATATCACATCAATAGATAAAAATTCCATAATAAGCCAAAACAAGTATCAATGCTCTATGTCCCCGTGATGATAATTATAACACTAACATTCCTCGCATTAACCCGAGCCAAAAATCTGTAAGCCTTCAACTTCAATCATGCTCACGAATTTCTTTCATATGATAGGAGAATAATCTGCTGTCTGCATGGTAATGAATGTTCCTAACTTTCTTTTAACTAGCAATTCACATATCTTATGAAATTAGATCATTCAAATAGCCGTAGCTACAGAGTAGGAATTCATTGTTGCTCCATCCCCTCCACCATCCAAACCCCCAAAGGCAATGGCGTTGAATCCATGCCAAAATATCACTCAAGTAAAACAAGAAACTAAAATAGAACTTGAAAATCATGATAAATTAGTTTAAAAGGAAAAAAAAAATGCATATTTGTGTATTAAATCAAGCTTCCTGCGGTCAATTAACATTTTCCAAGTTAACTTTCAGGCTAGGAGAGAAAACATTAAAAATCTAGAAATTGAGACCCACGGTTTAAGAAAACTTGGGAATTCCAGATCCTAGCAGGACCCCAAAACTCCCGCATAAGAAAGAGGGAAATAAGCCATACAATCGAAAAACGAAAATCGTATAAAATAAGCATTCAGTCCCGTAATCACCTTAGCCTGCTCGACGGGTAGGCCGGGCCAGGCTGAGAAACGTGAGGTGGCTGCGGTGGAGTAGATGTGGAAGGAGAATTGGATTCGTCAAAAGCCCCAAATGAAGCTGTCATCATTTACCAGAGAAAACGTCATGCTCCAAAATTCTCCGACATATCGATCGGGAAAAGGAGGAATAATCCCAAATCAAGGTGAAATGGGAAGAGGCGTGCTGTATTGATTTGGAAACAATGATCGGCGGAGAAGATAACGAATTTCAGGCGAGGAGGGGCTCTGAATTAGCTAGAAACATCTCCTGCACAAAGAAGAACGCATTCTGGTGAAAGAAAACCTAGAAGAAGAAACAACGAAACATAGATCGAAAGAACACCTCTCTCGAAATCAAAATTGTTTTTGGAAAATAATATTACCTCTTTCTTTTCTTTTTTTTCTTTTTCTTTTTTCTTTTTCTTTTTTTTTTGTTTTTTGCTTTGAAGACTTCTATGTACACCCGCAACCACAGATTACTATTTCCACGGAAAATTTACATTATTTTTTTTTAATAAAGATTTTAGCCCTTTTTAAAAATTGGATTTATTTAACTTCCACTAAAGCTAACTTGGTAGAGTTCGTTATTAATTTCTCTGGACGTGTAATAAAAAAAGGAAAGAAAATTTTTAAATGTGAAATTTCGATATTTCATAATTGTTAAAATATACAAGGTTGCATTTTAAGATATGAATTTTCCAAATATCTTTGCAATATAAAATTTGTTGAGTTTTTCTTTCTCAAATATTATATTATATGAAAAAATTTATAATTCTCAAACAACATTTTTACAATTTTTAAACTCAAAAACATCTATTTTTTAACCATAATTATTCTCAAGATTGAAAAGTAAGTTTTTTTTATTTTTTTTATTTTTTTTTTAGATAATTTCGAATTCTCAATGTTTTTTGAGTTTTCACTAATTTTTGAAGACTTGAAATAGATGAGAAACTCTAATTATTGAATTCTAATGATGTTTGTGGATCCAAATAATGGATTTGGACTTTGTTGACTTTCGACTAGTGGTATAGACTCAACCATTGATCTTTACTTTCAAATTTGTGAATGGTGGTAGGTGATTATTTTTAGTAATTAGAAATGATGAGTTAATTTGAGTGATTAGAAACAATAAATTGTAATAATAGCTCGTTTGGATAAGATTTTTAAAAAGTGATTATAAAAACTCGTTTATAATAACTCCATAAACACTCTAAACAAACAGCTCTTTCGTTTTGTTTTTTTTTTTTTTGGTCAAAGAATAATGTGTGAGTATATATACATAACTCCTTGTCTAAACAAACCTTTGCCTCTCACTACTCTTCATAAATCAACATCCAAAATGAGTTTTTGGCAATAATTATTATTTATAATCACATAAAATAACTAATCATTATAATTACTCATTCTAAACGCTAGCTCTTTTCACCAAATTTGAATTAAATTTCAATTTCATTTTTATTGAATCAAATATCCATTTAAGATTATGAGTTTTATTATCGTATTATAAAGTGTAAACATCCATCACAAAATTAATTGATAATAAAATGAGTAACTCACGTAATCTTCTAGATACTTTTTCAATATGAGATAATGAGATCATCGCTGGAGTTACATTTCATGTTAATTTTTGTATTTTCAAATATTCAAATTTATTGAGTTACTTTGAACTAAACTTAACTAAAATTTTACTAAAACTTAATTGAAGTTGATGATTATTCTTAAAATTAAAGTTAATTTTAATCAAATTTGAGAAATTAACTGAATGGTAGGTAAGTCAATGGATAGGCCTAAATTTTAATGGGACCATTTGAATTGAGATTTGAAACTTGGAAGGTATTTTGAATCAAAACATTAAAAAAAAAAAAAAAAAAATGATAAATGAAAAGAATAATTTCATCAAAGTAAATGACATCATATGAATGGGATTGTTCCAAAATTTTAAATTTAAAAAAAAAAAAAAAAAAAAAAATCTCTATTCCATATTTTTATTACAGTAACATTTTAAAAATTATTTTATACATGATATATTTTACTTGATTGAAATTTATCAATTTTGAAACTATCGCATACAGTGATTTAATCGATGTTTACTTGAAATTTTTTTTTTCCTAAAATTTGTACATTTGTCTGTTTTATTTTTCTACTCATAAAAAAATCCAAATTTTTATTTATAAAAAGTACAATTATTTTTAATATTTATAAAAGTTAGAGGGATTATAATATTAGGCATTATCTACTTAAAAATATATATAATTATCATAAAAAACTTACAATAAAACTACCAATACATACTGAAGCTTAAAAAGATAAGCAACAAACATAACAAATTATTTTGGATAAGTAATTGGTTGCCCACATTTTTCTCTCTAATCTCAAGCCTTTGAGTTATTCAAATTCCCCAAATTTAAGCAAAATTTCTCTCTCCTCCACATTACAATCTAACATATGTATCAACCTCAAACTTATATAAACTGTTCCCAATCAAATTCAAAACTAAAGAAAAAAAAAAGAAAAGAAAAAGAAAAGTCACCTTATAACTTCTTTACCTAACTTCTTTACTTTCCAAAACAAAAAAGAGAAACATGTCTAGCTTGCAACAAAGTTTCAATGCTGACCAAACCAAAGGCCTGACTCAGGTGAACAAAAGCTTACTTTATCTAATGTATCAGTAGATACTCTTCACAATATTCAATTACTATCTAATGTGATACTCTTAACAATATCGAAATGAGTCTTTGAAATCAATCTTCGTTTAAGATCAAAAACTCGTTGATAGCGATTTCGAGAGAGTTAATAGTATTTTAAAATTGTATGGTTGGATTGATTTTATGAGGTTTTTGGAATGAGATAGGCAAGAACAGAAGAATGGTTGGAGGTCACAAATGAACCAAGAGACATTTTGCCAAGTGATTCAGCTCAAGCTCAACTATCTGCTCACCAATCTGATCACAAACAAGAACCTGCTGGCCTTCTCCAACAGGTTTTTTTTTTCACTTTTAGAAAATTTATTTGGTTGGATAATTTTTTAACAAAAATTTTATAATACTAAAAGGGACTAGTTACTTGTTATTGAAAACAATAATTGAAATAAGAAAATTTTCTAAACTAAAGTTAAGACAAATGTATAGATTTTTGGAAGATCATAAGTTTTATATCATAAAATCGATTTTTAGATCTTGTACAAGATGTCACTATAGTTATGATTTGATCCATTACAAATATTGTTTTTTTTTTTTTTAATTTATTTGAAAAAAAGCATTAAAAAGTTTTAATTTTTTAATCTTTTAAAGGTACTAGTAAAATTTATTTTGTTTGAATCTTTTTTTATAAAAACTATTTCTAACGTACAAATAATTAAATATTTTGATCGAATGGGTTCGTTTTTAAAATGTTACAATTTGTAATTAAAATTTATATTATATTGCAGACCGGAGAGAAGATGGCTCACATGGCACAAGATGCTATGGAAACAGTGAAGGAAACACTTGGAATGAGCGACAAGAAATGAACAAAAAAACTAGATTCATCAATTATTTTGATTAATTTCTTATTTTAATTGATGAAATTTTCTGGATATTATTAATTTTAGGTTTGTGTCATATCTTAGAATTTGGATACAAATTCTTTTGTTTTTGAATGTAATAAGGCAGAGCAAGATTGCATGTGCAAATAAAAAATCCATTTTCCTTTTTTTTCTCTTCCTTTTTATATAGCACTTTTCTAAATAAATGCCCACAAATTGTCGTGAATATTAAAAATAATATATTTATTTTTTTATGTTATTTATTTGTTTTTTTAGTAGTAATTCAAATCAATCAACCAACACATTTAATTACTTGATAAATTTCGAATAAACGACGTCAATACTGCCGAATTCCTCCTGGACTTCTACTTGCATAGAAAAAGTAGCAAAATAATCATCAACATAAATCTATGGGATCAATTAAAGATATCTTTACTAATTCCATACTGATTAAAAATTAGTAATTACTCTATTAAAAATAATTCTTTTTACATAGCTTCTCATAAGATTGTGTAGTTTTTTTGTTTGTGTTTGCAAAGATGGAGAAGATATGTATTATCCAATAACAAACCCTTTCAAAACTAGAGAATAATGAAACTAAAGACTAATGTGACAATTTTACCATTGGGCTCAACTCAATCTCTTTCTCAATGATGATTACAGAAACAATGTAGGTAAGATTGGTTAAATGAAGTCTAGAACAGCAAACAAAAATACAACATTCTTTCCTGTCTAAAAGTATATATCAAGTAATACTCCCCCCACCAAAATTTGTGATGCCAAGGCAAAGGTGGGAACTAGATGCTTCTTTTCTTTTCCCATCTTCATTGAAGAAATAACCATTTGGATTCACCAAGGCTATCATAGGCCTCAAAAGGTCAAGATTAACCTGCTTCTTTGATATAAAAAAAAGAATTACGAACCCCGATTTGACTCGAAATGTACAACTTATGATGTACATATAACCTAGCAACTTGAAGAAAAGTATCAATGGAAGCTTCTCGCATTGACATTCCACTGACATAGACCACCCTGGCAATCCGATCACCCCCATCTCATAGAAGCTTGCTGGTCCTTCGGCGTGATGGGCCACCAGGAAAGAGCTTCATAATCCATCCCAAGACTCTTTCCACCACCTAAGAACGAAAAGAATTATATGTCTGACTAAAATAATTTCATATTCTGTTGAAAAACTAAAAGGTACGGAAAGATATCAAAACCATGCTCTAAACGTGCCTTGTTCACTTTATTTCCGAAAGCAGAAGAGCAGCATTTATTTGTACTTAACCCACCCCGGCCCCAAACACATGCAAGCGCAAACAAGAACAACAAAAAACCGCACCGACACATGGAAGACTAAGAGAGACTAAATAAAAGATGATAATACCTCATCGCCTTCATCTGCAAGTACAATATCTTCCTCATTCACTGTGCGAGAATCAGGTAGCCTCACAGGAACAATCTCACCAGCCATACTTTGAGCAGTCAAAAGCTCTAGTCTTTGAGTTTGTGCTTCTAGTTTCCTAGACAGCTCTTTGTTCATCTCCTTCATAAAGAAACAAATAGATGTGCAAAACATAAAAGACTCCGGTTAATTCGGTTCCGATCTGCTGAGTGGAAATATTCTACTAACGGGTCTCGGTGATATAAGCTTAAATTGCCAGTACTTTTATGGGTGAGGCCACAGCTCTTACGGTGAGCATGTATGTATATAGAGTCAACACTCAACACAGACAATATCCATGTCCAACACAAATGGCGATCTAAACAGGCAAAGTTAAATACGTAACAAATAAAAGGATTAAAAGTAGGTACAATCGTCAGACTAGCAAGAAGTTACCTTTAACCTAGAACTGCTAGCCAACTCAGATGCCAAAGCTTGTGTTAACTCCTCCTTCTCAACAGCTAACTGCAATCAATAAGATACATCAGTCAATAATAACTTGTTCCTTTTTCCTGGGGGGGGGGGCCTTTAACTGAAGCTTCTTCCTTCTTTCGGTAACATCGACAAACAACACAAGCATCGAGTTCAGAATAGAGGGGCAATAACTTAAGGAATAATTCTGATGGCATTCTTCCTTCCTTCTTTGACAACATCGACTCGCAAGCCTTCAACAACACCGACCATCACTTTTCTTTCTCTCCATTTCTTTGGTGTATGAGCTTGAATTTACCAGCTTAATCCTTTAATTTTGTCCTTTGATTGCCCTCTGCAATTGACATCCTCCCACCCCAATCTCTTCCTTTATTCTCTCTTTATCATTTGTTTTGATAGACTTCTTTGTAACACTTTCACTTATTAATGAAATTGTTTCGATTAAAAAAAAGATAGACTAGACTAGTTAATATTATTTTTTTATTGTTTATGACAAAAAATATCATATTAATTTACGGGTGCTACCTCAGCTATTAGAGCATTGATGCTTTGAACCATCCTTTTATGATCAGGAGGGATAATGACTGATGAAATTTCAGTATCAGTAGTGGCATTTTCAAGCAGCATGGGAGCTCCAGAGGTATCATCTTCAGTAAGAGATGCTCCATCTTTTACTTCATGGTTAGTATCTGTATTTACTGCATGAATTAAATAATGAATAAAAATGTAAATGGACATTACTCAGTAATCTTGTCTTGACTCTTGAGAAAATAAAGCATGTGATGAAGTAAACTTAAAACAGATGAAAAGAGTAAGTTCTCTTCACCTAAATCTTCGGTAGATGTCGACATGTCTTTTCTATTAGAAGTACTGCTAATATCAATAGACTTTCCAATTGTAGAAGCATTTCGTAACTTGGACTGCAACAGCTTCTTCTCTGTTAAAAAGAAAAGGTCGAAATGACAGATGACTGTTACAAAAAGATGGGAGCTAAAAGAGTCATCCAGAGGTGTACCAAAAAACAATATCATCACTTCCGAGCATTCAAGACGTGGAAAAATGCTAAGAAATACCAAAACAGCAAACAAAAACAGTGCTCAATCTGCATGTGATCATTTCTAAAAAATGCAAAACAAACAGGCAACTATTTTCAAGAACCATTTGGTTCCATTTAATTTGATTCATATGGAGGGAATTGTAGCAAGCTCATTAATCTCATCCATTCAGAAAAACCAGCCAGAAAAGAGATTGTCAAATCAAACGTTGTAACCCAAGAAACATCATAATAACATTCCTAAAGAACCACCTCTTCTTCAGCACTACACTTAAGCGGGGCAACTAATTTTAAATTATAAAACTTGATCAAAGGGCATTGTCAAAATAAATGCTCAAGAAAATGACAAGTCAGTCCAAGATTGCACATTTCATAAAATCTGAAATGCTAACAGGAGCGTGATACTATTATATATGTGAGAAGAAAATGTATATGGGAATCCTAGAACTACCATTCTCGCTACAATCCACCATCCCCGAAAACATTTACCCAAATGTTTACTGCAAAGCAATCATCTAATTTCTGGCATTAGTATGCACTTTAAACTTTCTTACATTCATTGAGTCGTGAAGTTAAGGTAGATTAGAGATTAATAATAATAAAAAAGAAAAATAGTGAAGTATTCGAATTAGTCTACTTTAAATTAAAATAGGAAAATTGTACTGGACTCTTCTAATAAAGTAATTACAAATATAGGTAGATTCTAAAATATTTGCATCCATAGTCATTAACACGTTTTAATAATGTACTATAAATACTCATTAATCCAGTATTATAAGAAAGTATGTGACAATACGCATTAATACCTTTGACTATGTTTGCCGTTTTTTTTAAGTGACCATATTTGTAATTATTTTTTAGATTTGACTAGTCTTGTAAGCTTCTCATTAAAATATTACTTTTACAGCAATCCTCAAACAAGACCTGCCTTCTCTGTAAGCCACATATCAACCATGTCTTAGCACTTATCTTAAACTCCAGACTCCAGACAACATTTAAAGGAATACCTCCCCTGTTTTAACGTTCGTCATTGACTTGAAATCTGCAAGGAAGCCTACTTTGCAATAAGCTAAGACAAAATATTCTTAATCAAACTAAGTTCACAAAAAACTTAGAACCACAACCTTTGATACCATAAACACAATACTAGTGACTTTTAGTGCAACATTTTTGTTAAAATCAAGAAATATGTAAAAGAACAAGTCGAAAATGACCATTCACTCTTACCACAACATTAAAAGAAGGGAGAAATTTTTATAATCTGCTAATTTTGATGCAATATCATTACATTTACCTTCCTGAAGGGCATCAATAGTTGATTGAAAATCATGACGTTCTTTCTCCATGCTGGACATTTTCTTCCTGCAAGTTCCAATAAAAACTATAATTTAAACTCCGTTAGTAAAACGGCTGAAGTTGAAAGTATAATGGGATGGCATCCTTTATAACAAATATCCTTTCATTGATTAAATGAGAATAAACAAATAAGGAAAACTAAACTTACACCTCCCAAGCCCTAGGGAGTTACAAAAAAGATAGCTTCAAAAGAGGTATTGGCGAGTTACAGGAGAAGAGTAATTTAAAAGGGTAAGGATAGGTGAAAACTACACAAAGTTGAAGAGAAAAATTAAGCTAAATTAAATAATAATAACAATATATCCCAACCTTCTTTTAGGTATCTAAACCCAAAAATTAAGCTTAATGCACAGAGAAACGCACAACAATTGGAAAAGAGCCATCATTGTTCTATAGGGGTTCTTCAAGTGGGATTTTTTTTTCCTTCAAGCGAGGTTATTAGATGAAGATATTGCATTCAGGCAGGAAAAACCAGCAATACAATATTCAACTACTCCAACTAGTTGAGAGAGCGGGAAGGCTCTCCTAATACCACAAACTCCCACTAATTGCCTGCCTTCCCCAAGCAACCCAACGCCCTATAAAAAACCCTTTCCCCAAGGACCATACAGCTCACCAAGATCCTTCCTAACGTCCCACAGAAACCATTGCCTCAATTTCCCAAATTCCCCATTCTGCCCCTTCTCAGACAAGTTTGCGTCATTGGAGATCTCACAACCTCACAGTAAAGCTTTGAAGCACTCATGTATGAAATAGAACCCTGCTTTACACTGAAACTGTGATCATAGCAGGAGTTAATCCTCCCTAACATTTGTTTCCTGTCGGTGTCCACTTTTGGTTGGTCATTGGTGAGGTTTTTGATTTGTATAAGGTCTATTCTTGTAGTTCTCTCTCTGTTTAATGAAGTGGTTTTTTGTGCAAAAAAAAAAAACAAACAAACAGATAAAATGCTCGGCCTAGTCATTTCAAAACAGTTGAGTTCCATGAATAGCCATCATGGAACTTTACCAAAGAAATAACCATGTCCAAAAGAGTTGCAGGATTTAAAGTGGTGATCAGTTTAAGAACCAGAGGTGTATTTTTTTAATTATTATAATAAGAAACAGAACTTCTAATCCTCAAGAGAAACAGGAACAGCCTAAGGGCCAGCTGTAGAGTCCCCCTCACAAAAACAAAAACAAAACAAAAAGAGCCTTCCAATCATTTAAAATCATCAAGAAGGTGTAACTACAAAATAAATTCGTATGTAAAGAGATCCACCCCAATATAAAATAGCATACTTGTACGAAGAGATTTCAGCTTCTAAGTTCTCCAATTGCCTCTCCAGCTTTAACTCATTAGACCTTAGTCTTAAGGCCTGTATAAATAAATAAGAAACATGTTAGACCTGATAAATCATCCAAACGAGAAGTAGGATTCAGACTCCAACTTCAATCCCCAAGCATGAGGCCTGAGGGTCGATCTCATCCTTCTCTATTTGTTTTCCTCTCTTTTTCAGTTCTTTTTACTGTTTCTCACTCCCTTTGGGTTTGTATTCTTTGAACATTTTTTTTCCTTTTCATTAACCAATGAGAAGTTGTTATCTTATTCAAAAAAATATTATCAACTTAAAAAAACCAATTATTTCTACATTGGAAAAAGTAACCAAAGTAATCATCATGTTTATTTTATTTCAATATGAAGAAAAAAAATGAAAAAGGCGGAAATATGAAACAAACTTTCTATGAAATATGGGTCATCAAGATAAAAACTTTAGACAAAAAGCTGGAGCTTACCACCTAGCTAGGTAACTCTATTTGTTTTTAATTTCACTACATTTGGAGTTGATATTATTTTAGCATTAGTTTTTTTATTTATTTCTTCAATGAGAACTTTAGTTGCTTGTAAAAAAAAAAAACTGAAAAAATGTATTGAATTGAAGGCCTTTGGATAACTACAATTTCTTATTCTTCTTTTTTAGCATAGAAACTACAACTATGATTTTAAAAAATCATTACCTTCTCTTCGAGACCAATTACTTCAGAAGCTATCAGTTTGGCACGTTCATCAGCTGCATTACACTCTAGTTGCGCATTTGCATACTCATGTTTGATAGACTCCAGTTCAACCTGTTGAAGTGAAAAGAGTCACACACACACATGAAGGTGGCAGATTGAGACATCGGATACAAACTACAACAGTAATTTAACCAACTTCATACATGAAGATAGTATGGAAAGGTAAAAGGGAGACATATTCATTTTGAAAACACAGAAAAAGTCAGAAGGCATCTCACAAAGTCCCAGGACAACACTGTAACATTGCCTTGAATATATCAGGACACGCTTAACAGAAATCTCCCAGTACCGACTCATGAATTTAGTAGAATATCAAACATTATCAAGTCAATTGAGAAGATAGAACTAGATTGAATACCATTGATTTAAAATTATATGCAGCTTTTGGACCAAATATCTGCCCACACTATTGCCGCATAACTCAATCCTAAAAAGAACTTCCTCACAGGCACACAATTCATGGTCCCAAAAAAATAAGAGAGAAACTGAGAAAGAAGATCAAAACATCCATTGCGAAGCTAATGACCATTTAAATTTGGAAACTTGATCTTTGGTGAAAATCTAACAGAAAGAAAAAAATATATTAACAGTACAAAAACTAACTAACCATCTGCGTCTTCATTTCCTCCTGTAGCATCTCCATGTCAGATTTTAGTTGGTTGACAATGCTTCTCTGAAGAATTATCAAGAGCCAGAAAACATAAATAATAGAGTCCAACCCAGAGCATATGGGTATCAGGAATTGATCTTTAAATTTAGGGAAAAGTACCTTTTTAGTTCTTAGATTTGGGGTGTAGTTTTTTTTTTTTTTTTTTTTGGTGTAGTTTCTATTTGGTCCATACGTTTCAAAATTGAACATTTTTATCCTTGACATTTCAATAATGTTCAATTTTAGTCCTTATGTGTCTTTTGAGTTTACTTCTATACTTGTTTTCTTTTAAAAATTAAATTCGCCTAAAGACAAAAATAATCATTTCATTAATATACTAGAATTTAAAATTAGTCTAGTCATCATTTTAGCCAACATTCTGTTATGTAACAAATGATTTTGTTATGTCAAGGACTTTTTTTTTTTTTTAATCTTAAGAATAAAAGTGAGTATTATTGAAATGATAAGGGTAAAAGTGTTTGCTTTTGGAACATAGAGGCCAAATAGAAACTACATCCAAAACCTATGGACTAAAACAGTAATGTTCCCTTAAATTTATTTTGATGGTTATGTCAGCTAGAAAAATGAAAATGTTTAAATGGTTCTCACTTACTTTTCATTGAACAAATAATCATATAAAAAAAAGAATATGAAAGGTACTTTTTTGTCGAAAGCTAGAGGAGAACCTCGATCATCTTTTATGGTTGTTCCATTTGGAGCCAATTTCTCAGAATCTTCGATGTAATTTTTTTTTTTTTTTTTTTTTTTGTAACGGGGTCGTTGCTCTATGTGAATTTTCCTTTCTGTGAGAAGGAAAAAGTAATGTGGTAGGCTCTTTTTTTTTGGCTTTAGTGTAGGCTATATCACTTGAGAGAAGTAATAGAATCTTTAGAAAGGTAAGAGAGATTTAGTGAGTAGTTTTTGGAGGCGATAGGTATAACTCAGCTCTATGGGCGTCTGTGACTAACTTTTTGTAAGTATCAACTTGGCATTATTTATTATTATTTTATTAGCTTTTTTTTATAACTTTTATAGATAAAAAATGAAGGAATACAAGGGCCTACAAAAAACAAAACCCTCATACGGAAGTTGTTAGCTGTTAGAGTACTAAGTATGGGTAGGTTAGAAATATTAGTATAATATGTGTAAGCACATAATAGTATTTAATACTTAGTGTCAGTTAAATAGAGGAATTAAAGTTCTTAGAAAGGAATGAACATTTTGGTATCGTCTTGGTAAAAACTTTGGAAAAGTTCAAAAAAAATGTTGGGAGAGACTTAGGCCTCTTCAAAGGCTACGGGTATTGTAATATGTATATCTATTATATAATAATATAGTTCGCTGAAGGTTAGGACTGCACACGCAAACATCCTTTCTCCCAAGTTTAAAAACAAACTGTTGAAAACAGACAAGAGAGATGCAACATCCACTGACCACTGCTTCCTTATCGATCAAAGAGCAACCAAATCAAATGAAAAGGAAATTGAGCTCGCCAATCAAACTAGAAAATTCGACACCACACGAGTTTTAAAGGAAGACACATGGTAGAGTTAAGGAAACAAGAACAGAGGGATCAATCCCCACCCACTGATCTTCCCAGAAACAAATTGGCCAAAACTGTAGCAAAAAATTATACACGCTGATGATGAGACTAATAGCTCTAAAATCCATAACTTTTGTTTGCTTTCTCAATCTTCAAACTTAGACAGACGTATTTTTCATAGATAGAGCTATTCATGATGCCCCACTCAAAAAAATCCTTACATTCCAAATCCCTCAATAAAAGATCACAATTATCTTAATAAAAAGCCATAGATAAACCAAAAAGACCAAGAGACTTTGACCTACCACTCCACAAGATCACTTGTTCAATCTCCTCCCAAGTAAAAGGAGTTAACAAAACCAAAACCAAAACCTCACATGATGTAGCCTATTGCAAGTAAAAGGAGTTACCAAAACCTCACATGGTGTAGCCTATAGGACCAACAGGACCCGAGGGGGAGATAATACTCCAAGAATTCGTTCTCAATGATTTTATTAATAAAATCAAGTGTCTTTCAATAAAAGAGAGGGACTTGCTATTTATAAGGATTAAAGAGACTAACTAATTAATCTGATTTACCCAAAATACCCCTAATTTCTCTCACGTCATAGTACATTCTTTCTTCTTTTTTTCGATGAAATTTCGGCTTCTTATTCCAAAATATGAGTGTTTGTGTCAAAGAACACGAATTATGTCATCTTCTATGTAAGAAGTCATGTCTGATCATTAAAATAAAAGGTTCAAATTTGGAATCAAATTCTATGATTCATAAAATGGGAAGCTGATATGGATGAGTGGTTGTTTCTTAGCATTTAGTACATCACTGGTTGCGAAGTCACACTGACTGGAGGGAGGAATTTAATGAGAAAAAATGTATACAGAGAACACGTGTTAGAAAAAGTTATATTTAATGAAACTGTAAATGTCTGAATGATTTTTTTTTATGACCCGGGGGCATAGATGTCTGAGTGATAAAAGCCATAGATTATTATTTTGTCAGATCTCAAGACCAGGACAGTACAGAACAGTAGGCAATAAAAAAAAATTTGTAAACATTAGAAAGGCGATAGCATTATACTATACCGACGCAGAATCCATAAACCAACCTGTTTATTATAACTATCTGTAAGAGAAGAATTTTCAGCAGCTAAGGACTCTGCTAAAGTCCTTGAAGCCTCCACAGCTCTCTGTAATGAGAATTTCTCTTGTGTCAGATCTTCAATATGCTGAACAAGAAGAAAATTGAAGACCGCAAAAAATGTCAATGGAATATAATCTTCACGAGAAAAGATGTCAATAAGTCAAATTCTCAATGTTATGAATTGGAAGGTGGGAAAACATTTCCAAAGAAACATTAAAAGGTACTTTGTTCATCATTTATTCAAACGTCATTTTTTTTCCCATATCTTTATTCTATAAAGTTCATGGAGCCACATAAACTGCAATAATAGCATTTCAGCAAGCTCAGCAATCTATTATGCACAAAAATTAGCAAAAAAACTCTTGAATAATCTTCTGGAAGTTTGTTTTATTGGAAACAGAGACATTCATTTCATTGATAAATGAAAGATTAAAGAGTAATGAAGGACCTATCAGTGCCTACAAAAGTATAATCTTTAAAAGGAGATGAAGTGTGTGCGCAAGTCACGGCTAGATATGTGATACATTCCTAAATACTCACTCCGTCGTGTGACTTATTAACAGATAAAGTGCGTGCCCAATTCATGGCTAGATAAGCTTCAGGAAGTTTATTTCCGTTAATGGATTAGGCTGAGGGTCAACAGAATAAATCATGCTATGCATAATAGGAAGTAAATTGAAAGAATTAACAACAAAGAAATATCTTGTAATGTAATTTTCAAAACCAATTAAATTAACAGTATGATAAAAATATGACTAAACATGCAAGAGGACTCCATCTCAGAATGAAATGAAAATAGTGACGGAGTAAAGGAAATAAGATTATTTGCTCTCTCAAGTGAAGGTGCAACAACTAGAACTTGAAACTCCCAAGTTTATGTAACTAACTTAGATCGGGGTTCACACCTTCTGGTAATTTCATATCATCAATGAAATTGTTTTTGATAATGATAATGACTAAAAAAAGACTACTCAAGTTTACAAAAACATAGTTGAACTAAAAAAATAGTTTACAAAAACATGAGATTGATTCTAAACAAGAAAAAATTAGGAAAAACCTTAGTACTCCAAGATGTATAGCAGACTAAATGTAAAATATAATGCATAATTTTCTGAACTCTTAACTTTTCTAGCTGGAAACACTATACAAAGGGTCCAGGCTCAATCCAACTACAGGAACGCAATAAATTATCTTTTAGTTTTTGATGAACTGGTTTAATTAAAACTTTGTAAAGAACATTACATAAACTTTCATGGCATAAGGCCATTATGTGATGGACCAATAACCACATCCGAATATAAGAGTACCTGTTCCAAAGCAGCAAAATCTTCATTTTGCTTGGACGAATAAAGCTCGTGTTTCCTCTCCATTATACTATCCTCTATCCCCGCAATTGGCTGGTCCACACCCTTAGAAGCAAAAACTGAAGGAGGAAATGAACTACTATACAGAACTGGAGTATTTTGACTGGCAATATCTGAGGAAGTTCCCACAGTTTTCATGTCAATTAATGGCTTCTGGCCATCACGTTCATCTGTTCTGAACCCATCGGATTTTATAGAATTTTGAAAAGAGAAGGATACTAGGGCCTCTTTTTCATTTATTTTAGACCCATCAGATATTCTAGATCTCTTATCATGTTCAAGAAAACTCCCTGAAGAAGCCTTAGGTGCAGTAATAGAATCAAGAAATGATGGACGAGACCTCCTGAGACTATGATCAGATGATGTTGTGTACGATGGTTCATAGATGGAGATGGAGGGGAATCTTGCCTCAGAATTCAAGCCAGAAGATTCAGATGACTGCAAATTCGCAGGCTTGGTTCTAGTAAAATCAGTTACATCAATGGGCTTTCGTTGCCAAATATCAGATGTCTGATTGCCAATGAATTCAGAAGTTATGTGCGCATTTTCCCCAACTTCTTGGGAACTATACCCTTTTCGATTTGTACCATTAAAGAAGCCTGTATAAAATACAAAACAATCTGTTATCATAAATCCTCTATGGACGAAACATGGAAAAGAATAAGAAAAAAAAAAAAAACACGGCATGATATATAGAAATTGAAATCCAGAGAACATTACCATCATAAGTTGACGAAAAAGAATGTCCACTAGGCAAGATATTGTTACTACTGGAGTCTGTATCTTGTAAATTTCTGATAGTACTCTGTGGAGAAATATTTGCAGAAAACTTATGCAAAGGATCAGAGCTCTTAAGTAAAGAATTTTCTTGACTATCTATACTATTGAGTTGTCCATCCACCCCATGGACGGAAGATTGACCAAATATGTTATCGGACACTTCACTTGCTTGTTGGCCAATGCTAGATGCACTCCCAGACGAAATTCTAGCATGGGATCTACTGCTTACTCCGGAGTCCTTATTTTTATCTAATATATTGTTTCCACTATTAATATTTGTGGTTCCATAGAGCCTCACACCATTTATTATCTTAATTTCTTGACCATTTGATGGTTGATTCACTGGAGTAGCGGAGAAGGATCGATCACCATTTCTTGTAAAAGGATAGTTTGCATGGCTCTCATTTAATATATTTTGACCAATATTCTGAGAAAAGCTATTTGCATGTTTGTCGTCTTTGACTACAGGATACGATGATTCAATAGTAGATCTGCCTGCTTCATTTGTTGTCGTAGCTCCATCAGAATCTATAATTCGTTGAGCATGTTCATATTCTAAGGGTTTCTTCTCCTCGGAACCACCATCTGAAATGTGATTTTGGCTTGGTGGTGCAGCTTTCTTAACTCGCTCTGCTGCTTTTTTCTTTCTGAACTCTTCTAACTACAAGAAAAAGGAAATAGTTAATTTTTCCCATACAACAAGAATCAATGAAGTGATATTTAACAAACAAACAAAATGACAGACTCTGGTTTATGCATATGTAATCATTTGTCACTCCGATTACTTCAACCATATAATGAATGATGTTTTTTACTCTTGGGGAACAACCAATTTAATGACGGATTATGAACGTCACTAAGCATAATAACTCAAACTATCTGGGTGCATCTAAAGTATAAGCATCAAGATGTTTGCCAGGGCACATGAAACTACCAAGTGTTCAAGAACTCAAACTTAACCTTTAAGCAAATGTAACTACAAGACTTCACGACTTTAGCTAGAGACCTTCTTCATATTCTCCTTTGGCTAGAGACTTTTTGGTCTGTGTTTAGATGTAGTTCTTTTCATTTCACTTAAAGAAAAGTCCATACTTATTACCAAAAACGCTTAGGTATCAAACAGGCATTACAAGCATCTGAGAAAGCACAAAAATCCAGGTTAACAAGCACGAGAAGGTGGATCAATTCCCCATCATAGGTGCAATTGATACTGACCCCAAAGCTTAAAATATTTGGTCAAAAGTACAAGCATCAAGCAAAGAAGTGATAGCCAGATACTTAGCAAAGGAAAACACTGGCATTTAAGTTTCAGAACCCCACCCGGCTGGCTGGCTGTATAAAAAGCTTTGTGTGTATGTTGATAAGTCCAATGTTAAATCTTTCGTTCAAAGCTCGAATCACAAGATAAAAAAATGTATTTATAATTCAACAGACTACTGCCATCCTAAAGCCTATAGCTCGTTCTAAGTTAAGACCGTCAACCTCCATAAAATCAGCCATCTAAAGTATTGAGTATATGAACCGATCGTTGTTAAAATTGAAACCAAACAATTTCATAAGCAAAGAGCAGATATTATTTACCTAATGTGAAAAATGAAATCAAACATTTCCCTATCAACTCGATCGTGGTTATCTAATCCCAATTCAACCAGACTATTGCATAGAGATTAATTCGCGACATTAATAGCTGACACTTGAAGAAAAAAAAAAACGTTCAACGACACATGCCCAGGAAACATCTAACCCAATTTCAATATTTGAATTACATTCAGACGAGAGCAAACAAGAAACAACAATAACAGAGAAGAGAAATTCGTACCCGACGCTTCCCTGCTTCCAAATGCTCTAATTTCCGAGTGGAGGCCATCGAATTGGGCAAAACCTGAGCCGAAGCCATCAAAATAACAAACCCCAGCTCAAGAAAACAATCGCAAGAAACCCAAAATCATCATGGCGACACCATTTCCGGGTAAGAAACACAACCCCACAAAATGAATGAAACCGACCACCCAAAGCCGAATACAATGAATCTAGACCAAACACCGGGAGACTAAATTAGCAGAAAATGAAACCGAAATTGATTATAACTGCTGGAAAATTGATGGGGAAGCCAAAAAAGGAAGAATTGCGAATTGGGATAGGGGAAAATATTGATGAAAAAAAAATCCTAAGTTATGAAGGAAGCGAATTCCGATCGGATCGGACAGGAGGAGAAGTGTGAGGGGAAAATGAACAGCAATCTGGCAGATCTTCTCTGCTTGCTGTGTGTGCGTTGGTAGATTGTTCTTACAGAGAAATTTTTTGCGGATTTTACTCTCGTAATTTCGGTGGGCCGTCAAATTTTATCCCCGCCCGCTGTGTCTGGTGGTTTAAAATAATAAAATACTTTTTTTTTACAACTTAAAATAATAAAATACATATATATTATAATGAGAATTGTGATAAATGGGTGGTTGGCGCGGAGAAATGTTTATGGTTTTATTTTTTTAAATTAAATGTTTATGGTTAAATATCAATTATAAAATAGTTAAATTAAACCTCACAAAAAAAAAATAAATATATATATATATATACACACACACACATACACGTAGTTGAATAATAAATTTAGTCCCATAAGTTTTCTTTTTTTTATATTACATGGAGGATTCGAAGTAGTGATTTCATGATATTTCAATATTCATTAATGAGTTGAGCTACTGTTCTTTTCGCAATTTAGTGTCATTAGCTTAATTGACTAAAGTATATATTCCATATCCATCTAAAAAAATAAGTGCAATAAATATACGACTTTCATCTAAGGATAATTTAGTAACATTAATGTATTTTTAATATCAATAAATTATAGGTTGGACTCCCGAATTGAAACTGAACTACAAAATATATATCTACCTTCAAAAATTACTAGGGAAACATTCCTATCGTTTCAACTAGTGTTTGTAAGGAAACAATCATCCATTTAACTTTTTGTTTTCCTCAACTAAAATCACAAGCAATATTACTTTTTTGTAATACAAATTAGAGAGGAAGACAACAAAACGTATATAGAAGGCATTATTGCTCTCAAATAAATTGAGAGCCAAATAATAATTTCTACTATCGACCGATGACGCTGGTGCTGAACTAAATTAACACCAAATAATGAAACCACCAGGTTACCAACTATTTTGGTAATGGGCACAATATTACTGGTTGGGAGTTGTACCCATTCTAAAATAAGTACAAAATATACAATGTAGTTATGTGAATGCCTTGTATATTGTATACACTTTTTATTTAGTTAAATTAATTATCTGAACATTTAAGTTCTTTAATGGAGTTTTATGAAATTAAACTCATACTTTTAACTACCTCATAATATTTAGGTAAAATTGCAAAAATCGTCTATCAAGTATGATATTTGTAACAATTACATTTTTAAACTTTTAATTTGATCAATCACCTCTTCTAACGTTTCAAAAGTGTTGCAATTAATAACTTTTTACCCCTTATAAATTCACAATGAAAAATTTGTAAATTAATGGGTTTTTGTAAATGCTGTGAATATTTGTTAATTGATGAATTTTTTTCAGCATCATAATAATTTTATCAAGAAAAAAAAAATTAAAAAAAAAATTGAATCATTTTTTTTCTCGCCATAAAATATAATTAATTATTAATAAGATATTAAAGTATACATTTTCAATCACAGGAAAAATCAAAATTTTAACAATTTGATTAAAAAAAATTATTGATTAAGATATCTATTTGTTTAAAAAAATTATCCAGAAAATTACTATGATATTGAAACGATCCATTAATTAACAAATACACACATTTTAAAAACTCATTAGTTTATAATTTGTTTATTATAAATTTATAAGTGGTGAGAAGTTATGCATTTTTTTTACCTAAAATATCATTAATTATCAATAAAATATTAAAGTGCAAAATTTCAATAAATTTGTCATTATAAATTTATAAGAGGTAAAAAGTTGTGAATTTCACTAGTTTTAGACTTTTAGAGAGACAAAATAAATACTAAATATTTGTTGGACAATGTTACCATTTTCACACATGTGAAAATCTTTTAACATTAATTTATTCAAACTTTAGATGAGACAATTGTTCAAATTGAAATTTTAAGACTTATTAGGAATTGAACAAGTTGATGGTGATAAGCTAGGAGACCATGCTCAATGATTTGATAAAGATGACAATCCTACCCGAATCTTCAGATTGATATGATATTGTCCACTATGGGCATACACCCGCATAGCTTTGTCTTTAGATTCATCCAAAATGCCTCAAATTAACGGAGATATTTGTCATCACTAATATACCCTTGATCTTCCCCTCTTATAACTAATGTGAGATACTTTGTTTGCATCCAAACATAATTATTGGTTGAGATCCTGTTGTACTTTAAACTTTAAAGATGGTAAGTTAGCTTCGATCTAAAAATATTATTTTGGTCATTAGATTTTGAAATTTATTCTCAATCTGGTTCCTAAATTTTAAAAGTTTCAATTGTAGTCTCTAGAAAAATGGACATATCTCAAAAGAATAAAAGGATGTATAGGCCACCATTAATAAAGGAGAGAACGAGAATGAGATATGGTGTTTGGGCAGCCGAAAATCATTCGTCTCATAATCACGTTTGTCCAAAATCACATTTATATTTTATTCATAACTATTTTTTATTATATCCATAAGTATTTTTCACTCACATAATGTTCATTATTTTATTCTTATTTTTATTTTTATCATTATTTTCATAAACATTTATTAACCATTTTTTGTTTGTAATCATTCCCATTTTATTTTCCAAACGCACCATAATGGTCAATAGAATCAACCGTTGAATAGAACGGAGATTTTGGAGACGAACATAAAACCCTCGACCACGTCAATGAAAAGTTAGGCTGGCCTGTAATATTTCCATAGCCATTTCTGACTAAAACCCTAAACCCTAGTTGGTGCTTTGGTCTAAGTTTGATTCTAGAGCCTTCTACTTCCAACTATTTAGCCCATTCAATCTCTGCAATACGTCGCATTTCTACGATCTTTCCACTCATATTCTTCATCATCTCGCTGTTCCAATCTCCATCGTTTTTCGGTTTCACCGGACGTCTACAATGCACCGCTTCGCTTATGGTCTCGCTTCCAAGGCCCGGTTAGTTTGATCTCATTTTAGTTGCTAAGACTGGATCTCAGTTTCTTGTTTTGGGTTGTAATAGATTTTGATACGAAGGGTGGAAGAAATTGGGTACTTTTTCTTTTGGGTCATTCTAAATGCATAGTTGATGAGTTGATGAACACACATTATTTGGGATGTCTTTTCTGGGAAATCTATATCGGCTTACGAAGTTTATTTTGTAATTTTCAGCCTTGCTAGGAGCAGTCCCAATCAGGCGAGTTTTAATCACGTTTTGATTACTTTTTGAACTTGGATTCATTAAGATGCTTTTGATCGCCTGACTTGTGATTTTCCACTAACTATTCTCGTGTTTTTTGTTATATCTATTTGGCCTTGTAGGTTGCTAGTAGGTCGAGCTGGAGAAGAAACTATGCCGCTAAAGATATTAAATTTGGGGTGGAGGCTCGAGGCCTCATGCTCAAGGGCGTTGAAGATCTTGCTGATGCTGTTAAAGTCACAATGGGTCCGAAGGTAACGTCTTTAGTCACATGCTTCATAAATGTCGAATGTAGTTGGTGTATTCGTGGGTTAGTTTTCATTGTTTTTCTTCCTCAATTGAAGAGCAAAAGCTGATTTTCCTTATGCAATCGGTTCATCACTTTTTTAATTTTTGCGCTATATTTGCTTGTTTTCGTTTGATACATGTTGATTCTTTCATGTTGCTGTTGTAGGGGCGCAATGTCGTGATTGAACAAAGTTATGGGGCTCCCAAAGTTACAAAAGATGGTGTGACTGTTGCAAAGAGTATTGAGTTTAAAGATAAAGTTAAGAATGTTGGTGCCAGTCTTGTGAAGCAAGTTGCTAATGCCACCAATGATGTAGCTGGTGATGGTATGCTTCTCTTATGGCCTAACCACTAAAAGAATATGTATTATCTGTATCAGTCTTTGTTGTTTTAACCACGTTTCAGTACTTAATGGTTAGGTTTTCTGTCACTTCCTCAAATATTTGAATCTTGAAAGAAAATAAATTTGACCTCTATAAGTGCACAATTGTATTACTGGCATGTACCCTAAATTACAAAGTGAAATTGAGGACTTTGGGGGGGTTTGCAGGGACAACATGTGCTACTATTCTTACAAGAGCAATATTTACGGAGGGCTGCAAGTCAGTTGCTGCTGGAATGAATGCCATGGATTTAAGACGAGGTATCTCCATGGCAGTTGATTCTGTTGTAACGAACTTGAAGAGTAGAGCCCGAATGATTAGCACATCAGAAGAGATAGCACAGGTTTGTTCTTACTTTCTAACAAGACCTCTTTGCTTTCTAACTGGACTGATTCTTTGATGGTTTTGAAGTAACTTCATAATACTAATCAATCACACAATCTGATTGTTTCATAGGTCGGGACAATATCAGCCAATGGAGAAAGAGAAATTGGCGAGTTAATTGCCAAAGCCATGGAGAAAGTCGGCAAGGATGGTGTGATCACCATCTCGGTAAGTTGGTTAATTCTCAGTATGTTAATATGTTGTCCATTCTATTTGGTCAATTTGCTGTCGGAAATAAACTTTTCTCGTTTGATTCTAGACTCTTTCCCTCAGCCAGTCGAGAATTAATTAGAATTTATTTATCAGGTGGAAGTTGAAAGGATTTTATGAACATCTTATAATTGTATATGTAGTTTCATAAGAATTGAAGTAAGGTCTAGTGGAAAGTAAGAAATTGAGAATTAATTATTGAAACCCCACTACCAGTTAGTGTTTTTTTTTTTTGTTAATCAAAAAATGGGATTCGTTTTGTAAATTTTTAATGTACTGATCCTTTTCCTTTGGTGCTTATTTTGAGCGTGTTCTATTTTCTGCAGGATGGGAAGACATTGTATAATGAGTTGGAAATTGTTGAAGGGTTGAAGTTAGACAGGGGATACATTTCTCCTTATTTCATTACTAACCAAAAGAACCAGAAATGTGTATGTATCATTCTTTTTTTTGTTTTTCTTCATAATTATCTTTCTCAATTTTCTAATCATGAATCATCAATGTATCTTGACTTATCTACTGCATCGGATACCTCGGCAGGAATTGGACGATCCTCTTATTCTAATCCACGAGAAGAAAATATCAAGCATTAACGCAGTGGTGAAAGTGTTGGAATTGGCTCTAAAGGTATGCTACCTTTTGATGGTTGACAATTCATATTTGTTTTTTTTTTTTTAATTTCAAAGATGATAACTATTGTTTTTTCTTCAATCCCTTCAGAGGCAAAGGCCCCTTCTTATTGTTTCAGAAGATATTGAAAGTGATGCACTAGCCACTCTTATCCTGAATAAGCTCCGTGCTGGAATTAAGGTTTGACTCCTCGTATTCTTCTTCCAACAGTTGTAATATATGGAATAAAGCTTCTTTTTAATTTGTTTTGTTCCTTGCTTATTTGCTTACTATTCAGGTCTGTGCCATTAAAGCGCCAGGTTTTGGTGAAAACAGGAAGGCTGGACTGCAGGACCTTGCTGCTCTCACAGGTGGTGAAGTATGTCTTTTTCTTGTAACTGCATCCTTCCTTTTGTATATTTTTCTTTTCTGCGATTTCTCCATCTTCTGCGTCTTCATTTTGTAGCTTATTACTGAAGAGCTTGGAATGAATCTTGAAAAAGTTGATCTAGATATGCTTGGCTCTTGCAAGAAGGTATGTCATGTCAAATAGGTTCAGGTTGTCACGCATGCATGGAAACTTGGAATAGTTTTCTGTTTTTATTCCTATTTTTCTTGATCATTCATAGTTACGCTGTTGAAATCTCCTATAATATATGTTCGATATTACAGATTACAATTTCAAAGGATGATACAGTTATCCTTGATGGTGCTGGTGACAAGAAGTCTATCGAGGAAAGATGTGAACAGGTGTGTGTCATTTATAGAACCTAGGTTGTATATTCATTGAATATAGTAGCACATTGATAATCATGTTCTCTGTCTTTTCAATTTACAGATAAGGTCGGCTATTGAAATGAGCACATCTGATTATGACAAAGAAAAGTTACAGGAAAGATTGGCAAAACTCTCTGGTGGTGTAGCCGTACTGAAGGTTTGCCCCTTCCCTTGATTTTGTATTTTTTTTATATCTACGGGAAAGATGGTTTAAGTTCTCAGATATAAAATAAAACAACACTTTATTTTGCAGATTGGAGGAGCGAGCGAGGCAGAAGTTGGTGAGAAGAAGGATAGAGTCACCGATGCCTTGAATGCTACAAAAGCAGCTGTTGAAGAAGGAATAGTACCGGGTAAGTTATCTCTCCAAGTGCTAATTATAATTTTACAAATGCATCTGATGGGCACTAACGGAATGGCTCCCTTCCATAGGAGGTGGTGTTGCTCTTTTGTATGCATCCAAAGAACTAGATAAACTTCCAACTGCCAACTTCGATCAGAAGATCGGTGTCCAGATCATTCAGAATGCTCTAAAGGTCATAATCTCAAACATACTTGTTTACTTACCGACATTACGGTTGATTTAGTTCGTATGTTTATGAGGACTCACTCTCATTTCTGTATTTAATATCAGACACCCGTACAAACAATCGCATCTAATGCGGGAGTTGAGGGAGCGGTTGTGGTTGGCAAACTGTTGGAGCAGGACAACCCTGATCTTGGCTATGATGCTGCCAAAGGTCAGTTCTCTGCAAAGTGAGAAACAATTAAATAGCCGAGGTATTTAATTTCTGGCTAATTCAATTTGAATTTAACATGGATGGCCAGGTGAGTATGTGGATATGGTCAAAGCTGGCATCATCGATCCTCTGAAAGTAATTAGAACTGCACTCGTTGATGCCGCAAGGTAAGCTGTAGGAACATAGCTTTGATGACTGTTTTGTTCTATAAAACTCACGTTCTTTGAGACTTAAGTTGGTGTGTGTTCGAATACAGTGTTTCTTCTTTGATGACAACAACTGAAGCCATCATAGTCGAACTCCCCAAGGATGAAAAGGAAGTTTCTGCAATGGGTGGCGGCATGGGAGGAATGGATTATTAATAATTAAGAGGCATCTAGAGGTTATTTTGATGAAATCAAATCAACAAGTTAAGGTTTCTTAGAAGTTTTCTTGTTTGTTTCATGTAAGTCTTGATTTAATTTGGTCAAGGAAAGCTTCCATTCATGTGGAGGGAGAAGAGTAGTATAGAGATTTGGGAGAGAGATTAATCTTAGTTGCGGAACTTTGATCTTCTTTGTTTGTATCTTTAGTTATTTTTTCTTGACCAGCATAAATGCCACAGCCATGAATGCCCACTTTGTCCGTCAAACTTACACAAACTTATGCGTCTTTGTCTTGATCAATAATATCATTTTATTAGAAATTAGAAAGTGCGAGCATCTGCCTCAAAATTAATTGACTATAAGTGTAGTCCACCTTATCTTATAATTATGTTGAAAAATTCTCACATTTCTAATATGGAACAAATGGTCACAAGGTGATTACCTCGAACACCTTTTTTCGTCATTTTTTTTGTGGTGAACTTTTTGAGTTTTTTTTTTCCTCTTTTGAATGGCCTTTGTTTAATCAACAAGGGCGTAATTCTCATACACTTCGAGATGTATATCTAAATGGGTGAAGGTTAACCCTTTGATATGTTATCAGGTAATAGGTATCTTGTCTAATAAACATTATTTAGATTAATAAAATATCATTTTGGTCTCTAGATTATTGGGTTTGTTTTATTTTAGTTCTTCAACTTTTAAATGTCTTATTTTAGCCCCTAGATTATAATTTTTTTTAAAAAAAATTTTGGTCTCTCAATTATTAAATATTCAATTGTAATCCTTTAATTTTTGAATAAGTTCAAAAGTAGTCATTGTGTAAATTAATCAAATGATATTTTTGATCTCTCTCTTAAACTTATTCCTCTCTTCCATCTTTCTCTTTTTATTCTCATCTCTTTTTTTTTCTCCAATAAAACTCAATGTTCTTATGATATGTTTCAAAAATCTTAGTTTCTTTCATCAAATAATCAAATCTCAATGGTCGAATGTATCATATTTTTCACCAAAGCATCCATTTTGTTTGCGAACAACCCTCCAATTTCAACTTGAAATCCTGAACAGAGCTATATAAATTGAACTAATATAGCCTTGTTTTTATATAGCTTAATTTGATGTAATGACTAATACAAACTAATGAGCTATCTTAGCAAAATAAAACACAAATTTTGATCGATATCACATTAAAGTTAAAATAGCAGAATCCACATTTTGAGTCGCATATGGAAGTAATTTCTTAAGATTAACTTACAGTTTAGAGTTTACACTTGCTCGTATATTGAACAATTAGTGCTTTCCTTATGCGACAATTTCTCCTGTGGTTTTGTTTTTAACAATGACACCTGTTTTAGAATAACGTTATTTATGACTCACAGTATCGAGATTATTGCCAGTTCATCCTGCAATTTTAGATTGACGAATGATGATAGTAAAGGGTTATTGTTGGACTATTAATAACTTAGGATTTTGTAGATAATTTAAATTTATGAAAGGAATTTTGGAACTTAATGGCAAGGGTAAGGAAATTTAATGGATAGAAAAGATGACGACAAATAGAGAGAGATGGAGGAGAGAAAATTGTAGTAAAATTGGACATTTAAGAGTTGAGGGCCAAAATTGAACAAAATCTATAATATAAGGACTAAAATTGGATTAAAATGGAACAAACCCAATAATCTAAAGACCAAAATGGTATTTTGACCTAAGTATTATGATTATTTTCAAATTTGATCTTCATATTCAGTTTTTAAAATTACTTTTTTTATCACTAAACAATTACATTCATCCTTGCTGCTAAATTTTTGGCATTTAACAACAAACGTAGATCCCATCATCAAACCTGATATATGTAACAAATAAATTTTATACTGCATAACTAAAAGCAACATATAACATTCAGAACCGTCAAAATTTATGAAATAGAACAAAATCAAAGCAAATTTAACCTTTTCCGATATACATAATGAACTGCAAATAAACAAGAAATACATCTTCTCTACATATTCGTATATATCACGATTTCTGGCAACCAGGCACTATGTTTTGAAAAATAACAGTGTATGTTATGTCAAAAAGTCAAAACATGCTGTGAAAATCATAACAAATTGAAGAATAAACTGAGTTGGTTGGGTAAACTATCAAAATCATCCATCAAACATCATAATCTAACAACCATTACCCATCAAAATTCGCGAATCTAACTTCAGAAAGATAAACGAGACCGTCGATCGACGTGGTCCATACCGATAATTCTGTTTCCACTTGAGACACTAATTTCTTGCTAAGGAGGTTCTCTTAAAAAAAACAATTGCAGCAGCAGGGGGAGATGGAAACTTGCACAATGGAAGTATAAGATCATGAAGAAGACATTTTTATCTGAATTAGTCGGTGTACATGAACAAGAAACTCGATGTAAGAAGAACCATTGGAACTTTTATCTTCTATCATATGTGAAAAGAATAGCATCCCTGTAGAAAATAAGACCAAAAAGAATAAACGATGAACAAAAACAGAAACTAGCACCATATATTTATTCTTTAGAAAACAAACATGCTCAGTTAAATTTTTTAGTTAGAAAATGGAAGATAAAATACAAAATTGGGTACTAGCTGTAATCATATAACTAAACAGGAATTGGTATGATAAACTGACCTGATTGGTCTCCTTTCTTGCACAACCTCAAGCTGCAAAAAAGAGGGAGAAATTAATGATCTATTTAAGCAGCTACATAGTAAATCAATTTGCCCTAGAGCATTTGGAAGTTTTGACCGAGGGTATCGAAAGGAAAGAATCCCCCTTATATTTTCATTTCTAACCTGAGCAGACATCCTATGGGTCAGAATGCATTCCAACAATATTTGGTAGAACATTCCTCGTGTTATTTTCATTATTGGGAACAATTGAATTACACTTGGTCAATACAGTTTTTATGCATGTTAGGTTCGAGCACATCACCTCTTCAGACACAGATTTTCAGTCAGGTTGGTGAATATTGTTATAGAAACCCCAGCTTCCAGAAGAGTCCCAGCTTTTGCCTAGTGTTTTGTCTGATTTTTATGCAAGCTGCTTTGATTCTTTCGATGCAGATTTCACAATTGAATGATATCACAAAGAAAAATGTGATATACCTCCCCCGTAACCAAGGTGTACTCCCCCCTAAGAAGTGGAGGAAGAACGTAGAGGAAACATGGGCCGCACAGTTAGTTATTTGGACCATCCGAGGAGGGTCCAACAGAGTTGGTTACAGAGTAGTATTGAGGAGTCGTACTCATACTTTTCTCAATTGTTTTATTTGCTTATCTCCTTATCACTGGGATAGCACGGTCACATCCGAAATCTCCTTGTCTTTGTTCGCTTTGGGAAACTCTGCTCTTTCCGTCATTTCCTCCCCAGAATTAGATGTGGGCATTATTACTTGAACTTGTAAAGAAGTGAGTCTTCAACCATCTGATGAAAAAATTACTAACGACAATTTTCAGCTCTCATTAGGCAGCGTCCATGTAATTCATAGGGTTGCGTGGCTAGAAACACTAGGTCGAGTGGAGTCGAACTACCACCTCCCTTAACCAAGGTGTACTCCGGTAAGAAGTGGAGGAATAATGTGGAGAAAGCATGAGCTGGCACGGTTGGTTTTCTGGACCATGCGAGGAAGGCCAACAGGGTTTGTGAAAGAGGAGTATTGGGGAGTATTCATTATACTTTTCTTTATTGTTTTATTTGCTTATCTTGTTATTTCCTCTTGGCTTTGAGACATAAAATTGATTAGTTGTATCAAAAGGAACCTTTAAGTGCCTTTAGCCCTCACAACATGTACTCATTCACGTATAAATCCGTAAAAGTGTTTCTTTATGTAAGCTCATTGGAAGACTTTGGTCACCTCTATTTGCATTGTCTAATGTCTCAAACATATAACATAATCATGTAGATAGAGGCATAGAGCAAAGGAAAGATCAGAGCCAACTTGCTTCAATGTTGGGAAATAGCTAGGGGTGATTATCGAAAGAAAGAAACAGTTCTTTAGGAACAAAACTATTGATGCAGACAATTTAGCTAGAGGGTCAAAGATTTTTCTGCATTTTTTTTTGTCTTCTTTTACTCAGAGCTTCAAAACATTATTCTCCTTTTAATTTTGAGAGATGCGACCTTCATCTGACCACCACTATCTAACATTATTGTCGGGATATACCTTGTCCCTTATTCTTTTGTTGAGATTGACGATCTCAAGTTCTTTTACTTTATTCAAAAAGTCTTCTTCGTCAAATGACTCGTAGGAAGTGAGAAGGGCAGGCCCTTACTACTCCAATACACACTGTACACTATTGCCCTAATAAGCAGCATCTACCTACACAAGTTCGATCTCTTAAAGATTGGGTGTGGACAAAGATGTAGATTGATTGCCCTATCTCAACAACTACATAGGAGGTCTATAGTTGTATATCTATAAATAGATTTCGCTCCCCATAGGATATTAAGATCAATATCATAACCAATATAATAAGAGATATCAGTGGTTGTCTGGTCATACCCCTATTCAAGCTATAAGATTCAGGTGGAAGGTGCACCTAAGATCAAATAATATTCTTCATGGGTAAAATGTATATCTGATCACTCCCCGTAGCCCAAACGCACTAACAAAAAATAGATCCATTACTTGCAAAAAAAGAAAATAAATGTAAAATATGAGTATTACCGCAGGTAGGAACATCTTTGACGTCGTATCTCATTCATCAAATCATTGAGCTTCTTTGATAGAGGATTGTCGTATTGCTGCATCACAAACTGGTATATGACAGTGTTAGTGACAAATTTAATGCACCAGATAGAAAAACAAAATAACAGCAGTTTTCTTTTCATTCTAATCATTTTCTTTTTAGAATCAATAGCCAATGATATTATTTACCATCATCTATAATTTTTCTAAAATCAAATGAACTTATGTCCTACTGCGTGGCTTTGTTGACTGAAAAGGTTACATGATTTAAAAATGAAAAACCCTGTGTGTACTGTAATATTATATGCACGTTACATAACATTCTTTTATTCAACTGGAGGTTAAGTAATTTCCTTTTGATGGGGTTGGCTTTATCCCCTTTTCATAATTTCATTTGATCAGGGGAAGTGTTTCTCATTCAATAAAAATAAATAAACAGACAAATAATATGCATGTTTAACCTGCTTGACAAATCTAGGTAGTAGTTACCTGAGCAGGAATTTCATCAACTGAGGAAATGCCAAATAGTTGTTGCAATATGTCTCTATCAACCATGTTCCCAATATATACTAAACAATCTACACCATTTTCAAGAAGATAAATTCCCTCTTCACTCACGAGCTCACTAGAAAGAGGAATTGGAGTACCCGGAGTCGAAGGGCCATCCTGCAATAAGAGGAGTGAGTTAACACCAACATGAGAACAATGCAACACTGAGAAAGAAAACAGACAAAACAAATTAACAAGGTCACACCTCTGTCCCAAGTTTATGTATAGCCAACATTCTAGGATATACGAATGGTACAGCCAGAAGAATTGGAAGGGAAGAAACATGGTTGACCCAAAACGATCGATCATCAATTCTTCCATCAGTTCTCAAACCAGTACTTTTTATTAATGCTGAAAAAAGCCAATAGAATGATATCATCCATGTACCGAAATGTACCCTAAAATAATATGCTTGTAATGTATCGAATCCTGTACTTTCGGTTCAGGATTTAATTTCAAATCTAGACTCCTTCTTTTGATTTGTCCTTAAACTTTGATCCGCAATGCTATGCTCTGCTCTGTAATTTTTACTTCATTTTATGTTATGATAGGTCATTTTTGTATTGTTTTTATATCCCTTGATTTGTTCGGGGTGTGTAATTTCCTTTCCTTTGGTTCTTCCCTTCGGGGTTTGTAATCTTTTTGTACTCCTTTTCATATTCTTAACGAGAAGTTTGTTATCTCTTCAAAAAAATTTATCATAAAATCGTGGGTTCATTGAATAGGATTCGAAATTGACAAAATACACACCTATGGTATAAAGTGGCAGTAGCTTTAGTGCCTCCGGAAGAATGAGCTGTCCAGATGACGATACTGTAGCACAGTACTTACGGTATGAAAGCAAAACATTGACACACAAATTTGTCATATGTTCCCGGATTTGCAGAAGTGGGGATAAAGGAACTTCCGTTGCCGCTACAAAGGTCAGATAAAGAATATAATAAGACTAATAAACTACAACATTCAAATTGAAACAAGTCTCAAATGCCGGGCACCAACGCCCCGTCCCAAGGCTCAGATACGAGAGAAAACAAGATATTTTACCATTAAACTCACTCATGAGTTTCGAACTTGTGACATCCAAGAAAGTATACCTTGGAGACTTGAAGTCTCTACCAACAAGGTAGACAAATTGAAAGAAGTATTAAAACATATAGGATTGGAAGAGCAAAGTATGAGATCCATTCTAGTAGGCATACTGGAAGGGTAAGTATGAGATCCATTCCAGTTACATTAATAGTACGCAGCCAAATGTAATATATTATCTTGACACAATCAAATCCACTATAAAACAGTCATAAATATGATTACGGATAAATGATAATTATAGCAACAAACTGCAAAAGAAATTAGAATAAAAGCCTCATAGTGAAAATACCTTTCTTTAGAAAACAAGCAAATTGAGTGTCCAAGTCAGCTGATCGAAAAAGGTTATTTATCATACTAGTGCATGGTAGAGATAAAGTGGAGACGCGAATTCGCCGCTGACCAAATACTGTAGTGTAGAGTAGCGCACACTACAACAGAAAAAAAATATAAATGAATGTTAAACGGCTTATAGATATAAATTTTAACACGCTGTTTGAATTTAATGGCAGAGTATGAGAATAAAAGAAAAATGATATCCAATATTGAAGAATAGGATGATAATATTGATGTGCATTGAATTATACATGAGGAGGGCCATTTTTTTTAGGAAACTTGAAAATCGAAGCTTCACTCCTATGTACCCAGGGTAAACACGCCCGTCCCTCGGCCAGATGCTGGGAAAGATCGAAGGAATAGAAATACGGGAGATGTTTACAAATTAATGTCACAGATGAGTCTCGAACCTAAGACCTTGAGAGGAGCACACCTTCAAAATTCAAGCTTTCGACCACCGCATCATCTCTTGGGGACAGAGGGCCATTTATAACTAAGGAATGAAAGTCCCTGAGGGGCAGCCTCATTAGTCGTGGCTTGAAACCTCCAAAGTATGCTCCCTTGGAGATCTCAGCTATGAGATCCATAAGTTGAGCGTAATTGTAAAATCTTTCGTTGTCTCTCAAATGTTGGATCCGGACCTTGGGACAGGCGTAGGTGCCACCAGGTATATAGGAGTGAAACTCCAATTACCGACCATAAAAAAACTAAGAAATGAAATGCAAGAGATTAAAGTACCTTTTAACAATATAGAGTAGAATTATGCTAACATTTAGGCTATTAACAGTATAATAGTGCAAAATATCAACAAGAAACAACACTTTTCATTCGAAAGATGAAAAACTCCCTTTTGAATAGAGAAACTCTACCAGGGAAGGGGAAAAAATGCAGCAGTTAAATAAAAGCTGGCAACCAAAATTAAACTAAGAATATAAAAAGAAAAGGACAATACCTGAAAAGCACATTCTGAGCCATCTTGTAACTTGTCATCATGTTTCAAAGTTACCATTATAGTTTTGTCACAATCAATCTACAACAAAAGAGCCACGGTAAGATAACAATCATAGACCAACAGTTTTACTACCAACAAAGAAATAATAGCAATATCAACATGCTAATATACACCGATTAAAAAAGAGCTAGCTATAGCACAGTGTCACGGTCAAACCTTGGTGGTAGTATGACGTGACCCACCTCGTGCAAAGGAAAGCAAAGGTGTCACGATAGTGGCACCCATGAAGCCTATAGAGGGCCAAGGCTTTGAGTGTCGTGATGCGTCCGAGGAGTTCGGGCATCATCCAACACACCAATAGAGTGTATTAAAGCATGACCAAGTTGGGTTGCGAATATGATGGCATGGCTATGCCGTCGGTAGTGTCAATGTTAAGCCAGTGGGGGTCGATGTTGGGCCTCGAGTGACTACCTTGAAAGTCGTGCCTTCGGGACGAGTTTCGAGGCCAAACTCTGGACTTAAGTTCGTCTATATGGAATATGTAAGCTCTCCAAATTTGGTGTCGATCGAACACCAGACGAACTCTCCACGTTGCCGTATGTCTCCTCGCCAAAATGACGTTCAAGCCTGCCACATAAAAAATGGCCCAAAATGCACTATAGGGGGAGGCATGGTGTCAAGCTCTCCACCACCCTTGGGCCCTGTGGCCTAAGTGAGCTACCCCATGGCACACGAGTGTGTCATGGTGTGGGCGAGCACTTGCAAGATGAGCGTCTTGAGTGTTTACTCGGCACGGGTTCCCGATGACAGTGTCGGATGGCATGAGTGTGCCAACATTGCGCTCCTTCTCGGGGTTAGAGGTTGTGACATATATCGAGTGGTGGTCCGGGATGCGGAATTGGCCCAGCATGGGCAAGAAAGGGGCCGACCCTCAATCAAAGTCAAGGCAAGCTCAAATATCAGCCTGTTCCCCGGGAAGGCATCGAGATGGTTTCGAGAAGGCATGATCGGACGAGCGGTTAAGCTCGGTGGCATCCCGATGCTCGGGATGACAGTATGCATCGATGGACTCGGTTTCTTCGTTTTTTGACAGTTTTGCCCGTTATTCTCCGGTTTTCAATATAATGCCCCGATGAGCTCCGATTTGTGTTATTTTGGCCGGTAAGTCCCGAAATCACCCGGTTAGCCTCAGTTTTGCTATAAAGGCCCGTTCGGGCCCGTTTTAGGTCTAAACCGACCCCATGAAGTCCCATATCGATGTTTGAGTCATACAGACAAGTTCTAAACTATCCTGGAGGGAGGATCGAGCTGCGACGTTGCATTGAGATGACCTTGGCCTGATGTAGAGGCAAGGACGAGCCTAAGGACTTGGCCTAGAGAAGAGGTGAGTCGGCTAGAGTCGCGAATGATAAGGAATGCACGTTCAGACGACGTGTATGTCCAAGTAGACTTCCGCTGTATCTTGAATGGAGCTTAGTCGAGGGTGAGAACCTCGCTTGAAAGTCCAACGAAGCCACAAAGCATCAGAGAAAAGGGTTTGTGGCTGAAGTTCCCTGTAAAGCTGACCATGATTGAAGTGAAAAATCATGGTGCCACACGAGTCTAAAATACGACCGTGACACAGCACCCAAAGAAGGCAATGCTAATGAAACCAGATAATGAAAGTGAAAAGGGAAAAACATGGTATTACTAAATAAATACATGAATCAAAAGTTGACCCGCCATTTAAGAAACAAAGAAATGAAATTTGCAAAATAGAGGAAGCAATGAAGTACATAAATACACACACGGGCTCCTGAAAAACTTAGCACAGGACAACATCAAAAATAACAGTTGACTCAATCCAAAACAAGATTGATTGGGATCACGACTGTTCTAAAGATTTGTTAATTATTATAGATAAATATGTGAGGAATAACAAACCCCAGGTAAGTCAACGTCTGTGGGGATGCGTTTGCAAAAATTCCCATGGTACTCTTGTACTTGAATTCCCTGGAAAATGATATAATTACAACTGATTTCAAAAAAAAAAAAAGGGCCACCAATTTGTTTTTTCCTTTACAACAATGAAGGTTCAACTAAATAATCACCTGGCTGCATCTAACACGCATCACAGCCTCAAAACCTTGAGGCCTAGTGATATTCCATCTAAGATCATTGTAAAGCTTTGCTGGATCAGAAAGAACTGAGAAGGGGTGGTAATAATAAACCTGCAACACAGTAGAAAACCGTAAAGTAAGAGAGAGAGTTAAAAAGGAAAATTTTGCATAGGTTAGGAAGTTTAAAGAAAATGTTGGAATGAAAAATTTTAAAAATCAATAGCCGAATGCATTTTTTAATCCTGTTTAAAACTGGATGAGATTCCTCTTAACAGAAAAATGCAGGCTTATATTTCAAGAAAAAATAGTTCAAATGTACCTCTGGAGAATTACCAAAATCAAATACTCTTACCTGGCCCCCAGTTGTCCTTGCAATGACAGAAATAGAAGCAATATCAACGTAACTCTGGGTAGTGAGAAACATGTCAACACAAACCTAGAACAATCATGGCAAACAAGAACAGTTCAGAAAACTCTGACCAGTATCAGCAGATAAATCCAGTCATATATGACTGACAACATGACATGAAAGATCACATTCACCTGATACTCGGCCAGTTCAATTGCCATTGTCTTGTAAGACATGTCTGCTGGTTGTAGTAATTTATGAGCCTCCTGAAAAAGCCAAAGGGTACGAAAATGATGCCTCGCAATTTTTTCAATTAGTCCTAAAATGAATGATGAACATTATACTTTTACAGTGAACTATAATGCGTGAAAAAAAGAACTATAAAATAAAACACGACAAATTTTTTTTTTGGGACACAAATGGAAAGCACAATAAATTGAAAAATAACATAGGATAGGGTTAATCATTGATGGCAGCATTTATGTGATTGTAACTTATGTTGGGTAATTCAGTTACGATATGATATAACAAAAATAGACACCATTGTGATAGGTTGTTATTCTGAGTAATACAGGGGTAAGCGAGTTATTAGTTAAGAGTTTGATAGGAAATTGGTTATAAATAGATGGGGAGGGGAATGAGTAAGGCATTAAAGTATTTTGGTCATTTTGGTATTTGGCTTGAGAGTATTCTCAAGAATAGAAGGTTCCAAGTACCTACAATTACTTGGTTAGTTTGTATTTCCTTTTATCTTTTATCTTTAATGTTTCAATACAAGTTGGTTCTAGATCTTGGATCCTATCAATTGGTATCAGAGTCATTTCGTTTCAGGACGTAAAGATCTTAGAGGTGTTCAGAAGAATTCGTGAGGAAATGAAGAATACCGTTGCTGGTGTGCCTAATGAAGCCTGGCAACGTTTCACGTTTTTAATGAAGTATGTTAAAAAAGAATGGAGGCAGGAGGCCGAAAGGAGTAGGTAGGTTGGAGCATGAACAGAAGAAAAAAGAGTTAGAAGTGCTCATAAAGAGAAGAGAGGAAAGGTTATTGGAAGAAACAAAAAAAAGAGGAGAAGTAGATCGAGATAGTCAAAGATAAAGAACCAAAGAGGAGAAGCAGATCGTTGAAATGGGAAAGAAGCGGAAGAAATCAAACCTGGGAAGATAAATCAGCATTGAAATCCAAATCTGATTGTAAGGCTAGAGAGCAAAAACCTAGTGAAAATTTGTTTCACAATATGTTGGCAAAGAAAAAAGAGGGCGAAACTAGATTATTGACGAATGATCAATCCCAAAATATGAAGAAATTATGACGCAAGCCTCTCAAAATGCAACGGAGAAAAAGAATCATCGTGCAAAGGTATGGATGGTGAAGAAGAGGTGTCATGCCAACATAGGTTAGAGAAAAAGAAGTGTCATGCGAAGCGTCGGTCAAAGAAGAATGTGTAGCATAAGTGAAGAAATAAGCGAAAAAAATGAGGGGTATGTAAATAATTGTGCAAAAATAATAAACAGAACTAGTATTTTTCTCTTATTCTTCAATAGTACAAATGAGGCTTCTTAAATAGAAAAGTCCTCACTATAAAAAAGGAAAAAAATAATACGATGAGATTTTATCCTCCATAATAATTACAAGATTATTGCAAGTATGGAAACAAATATTATCCCTATTAAATGGAAATAACCAACAGTAATTAGTTAAGACTTTGTAATGAAATTGGTTACAAAAAAAGGGAGAGAAGAATGAGTAAGGCATCAAAGTATTTTAGCCATTTTGTATTGGGCTGGAGAGTATTCTCAAGAATGGGAGGTTCCAAATGCCTAAAATTACTTGGTTAATTTGCATTTCTTTTTATCTTTTATCTTTTATCTTTAATACTTCAATACAAATTGGTTCTAGATCTTGGATCCTATCGCATTGCTTGGCAGAAAGCTCCAATGCATAATAAGAAACCATAAATTTTAATATGTTGCTGGGAATCTTTATATGATGTTTGCTGGGTGAATTAGTGTGATTTCTTCCAAGGAATAAAGTTTGTCTATTTCAACCACAGTAAAGAATCCTCACACTCAGATCCCAAAAGAGCATAGTTTTTCAAAAAAAAAAAAATCCCACAAGAACATTTATACAACTGGTTTAGCCTGATAATACTATGCTGCTTCTTTTAAATGCAAGAACAGTGGAAACATAATCTACTTGTTGGAGATTGTTGGAATACTCACCTTGTGGCAAATATCTCACATTGGTAAGGTAGAGGTTATTCAACATATATATAAGATAGAGTGGGCTACTCCTCTCATTGCCAATTGGTTTTG
>JBBMEG010000020.1:4900199-4945978 GCA_037832605.1 Cyclanthera cordifolia | reverse complement strand
TCTGGGTGGTGTAGTTGGTTATCACGCTAGTCTCACACACTAGAGGTCCCCAGTTCGAACCTGGGCTCAGACATTTTAATTTTTTTGAAAATATTTATAAATTGACCATTAAAGGTATTTGAAAAATGTACTTAGGTTTAGCCCTTCATCATTGTCTGGGTGGTGTAGTTGGTTATCACGCTAGTCTCACACACTAGAGGTCCCCAGTTCGAACCTGGGCTCAGACATTTTAATTTTTTTGAAAATATTTATTAATTGACCATTAAAGGTATTTGAAAAATGTACTTGGGTTTAGCCCTTCATCATTGTCTGAGTGGTGTAGTTGGTTATCATGCTAGTCTCACACACTAGAGGTCCCCAGTTTAAACCTGGGCTCAGACATTTTAATTTTTAAAAATTATTTTAAGACTTATTTCAATAATTAAATGTGAATAATTTCTTTGTATATTATTACATCACACTGTACATGTAATAATACACTAGAGATCCCCAATTTGAACCAACGAATCAAGTCAGTGCAGATATCCTATCAAACATATATTTTTAGAGCATAGCATTTTCTTTGCACGATCTAATTGAAAGCCAAATAAGTTAGAGAAATATCTTATTGATGCAAATGATAAGCTCTTATTTACCTAGGGTATATTTGGACGGGAACAGATTGAGTAATTTCAATGCCGTGTTTGAATGAGTGGTTGTACGAAAATCATATTTAGATAAATTTATTAGGAGGAATGTTGTAAAAAATTGTGTTGGGATAAGAATGTTTGAATGAGTACGATTGCAAACCAAGAGAGAATTGTAGAAAAAAATTATTTAAGGAGTTATAAGAAAACTTTGGTTGTATAAACCTATTTGAACGAGAGGTTTGAATGATGAGTTGGAATGTCGAGTTGACAAAGTTTTTTTCTACCCTAAACAAATATATGGATAAATTTACTCCTACCTAATCCATTCATGCCCTAAGTTGCTCGTATATTGATTATATGAATTGAAGTTTGAGAATAGCACTTACCTATGATAAGGAAAATTTGATATGAATTTATTTAATAAATCAATGTTAAGATTAGTTGTTTTTTTTTTAATTTACAACAATTGAAATAAAAGATTCGAATCTATAATCTCTTAATCGTTGAATGTACATTGATGTAACTGAATTTGTTCAAAAATCAATGTTAGGATTAGTTCGTTAAGTTTTGATTTAAATTAGTATTTTTATATGGGTAAATATATGTTTTTGGCTGGTTAGTATAAATTATTTATTTATCAAAATGTTTTAAAGTTCACACTAAAGCTTAAAATAACACCAATTTTATGAGAACATCGACATCCAAGTGCAAGGATAACAATATTGTGGTTGTCACTGCAAGAATTTTGGACTGCATGCTATGTTATTTTTCACGTCGCAAAAAAAACTGACAGAGAAACTAATATCACACCACCATTTTTAGATTCGATGAGAGATCTGAATTCATGATCTTTTGATCATGAGCATACACTTATGTCAGCTAAGCTATTACCAAACCAATGCATGATGGTTCGCTTCCATGCACTTTCACGCCACTACTTCCACATACACCTTTTTTATAATTGCAAGTGTCTGTATCTCAACTATTCTCTCAAGTCCAATCTTACAGTATTTGAATGTTAAGAAAATTAGTAGGAAATAATTTTATTGACGAAACTCTTAGGACAACCCATGATAGTTTTGGCTTCCACATACACTTTCACTTTCACAAAGCCACTACTTCCAAAGCAATAAAGGAAAAAAAAAATGAAGATGAAAGATAAATTCATGTCTAATTCCAATTCCCAACTTTGAGTGAGAAATATGAATAAAAGGAAATGTTTGGCAAGATAAGGAAAAACAATTTTAGCAGAAGTATCTGAAGAAATTTTGACATGCTTCTTTTATTTTTCATATGGCTATGAACCAGTAAATCAAGCAGCCCATATGAGGACAAGTTGCAAAAGCAAGCAAACTCAAACTACATGTCAACCACAAATGAGAGTGTTCGAGACAAAATCACCAGATATCGGGTCGTAGCTCACCGGTGGCTGGAGGCATCCATTTTCCTGAATTGTAGACATTTTCACCAACTTTCCAACCTGGTACATCCTTCATAACTTCAGCCTCATACTCGAGGTAACTCCTCCACTCTTTGACGAATCTGGAAAGTGAACACGGACACGGTTAGAAAATGATGTCAAACTTTCATAAACCTGTCTAGGGATCCAATAGTTTCAAGCCGTGTTACTGGAAGATTGAGATCAGCATCAGCCTACACAGAAAACCATCCGGCTTACCTTTCATCTTCCTCAGCTTGAAGTATAGGCAGGATTGCTCGCCTGGCTGCATATTTTTCTTCCTTCAGTGCCCTGAATAGATGCCAACAGTAAGTTTTTTCTTTCTTTTTCTGAAACTGAAAAATTGAAACTTTGCTCCACTCTACCCGAGATAACCACGCCCACCCCTGAACCAAGCATTGGGAGATATCGAAGGAATGGATACACGAGAGGTGTTTACAAATTAATGTCACAGATGAGTTTTGAACCTGAGACTTTGAGGGAGCATACCTTCAAAGCCCAAGCCTTCGACTAATGTGTCACCTCTTGAGGACGATGCCAAGGGTAAGTACAAACTATAGTATGCATTCAGGCCAATGCCCTGTATGTGAGCTTCATATTTTGCAACAATGGAGAAATATAAACTTGTTAAACGAACAATACAGAGGAAAATTTTAAGGGGTCAATTGAAACAAGATAACATTATATTAACCATCTCCCGCAACCAAACTAACAAAAGGGTTTAGAAGACCATGAGACACACTTCATTTAAATGTAAAACTTGGATTTGGTTTAATGTGTCGTGTTGTTGGTCTGCTAGCCTCCTTCAAGGAAATGGAAAAAGGGAAAAAGAGGAAAGCAAAAAAGAACAACTATTTTAAGCTACCTATCAATCCCGTAAACAAACCTTCAAAGTGCAAAGAAACTACAAGCACTCTTCCTTTAAATGTAACATAGACTAATGACCTTGGTTATGATTTTTTTTATAAAAACTATTATAGATCCAAACTTCAATTGAGAGAAGGAAGGAACCATACAAAAGGGTACACAAAAAAAACAGCCTAAGCAAGAGAAAGTGAGAAACCACTTACAAGAAGAGTCTCCAATCAAGAGCAATGACTCCTAGAGAATAATTACAAAAAAGAGGGAAAAAAAACTCAGTAACTGAGACCCAAAAAGAAACGTTGAATCTAATGTAGGCCCAAATATTGCTTGAAAAACTCTTCACTTCTCTAAATATTCTATTTCTCTAACCCAGAGAACCTACAAAATGACATACATCCTGCTTTCACAAAACTCTTCATTCTGACGAGTCGCGAAAGGAGGATAAACAGAAATACTCTCTAAGCATCTCTCTACAACCCCTCGGCCTCGACAAAACAAAACCAAACACCTCAAAAATTAATCCCACGCTATAGAAGCCATCACGCCACACCATAGATGCTGATCGAGATCCTTCACCGCCCTTCTACATGTGATGCAACATGTCGAGCCCATAAAGAAACCTTCCTCAAAACAATGTCTACAGTATTAACCTCAATGTTCACTCTCTACAAAGAGATAAAAACTAAATCTCACAACAAAAAAAGGTGTAGAATTCTTAACCATACAACGAAAAGAAGAATGACAATAAAGTCCCTTAATAGAGTTAGGGACACAACTATGAATATCTCTATCCCCCATATCACAACAAAAATTCCCTACCAAAAAAAGAAATTTGGCAACGTCCAATGTCTTCTAATCAAATTAAGGACGTCGAAAACTCAAAGACAAACAAGGATGATGTCTTGGAGAAGTTAACTTGGTCACCCTTTGATATTTCATCATAAATAAATGAAACAACCAAGAAAACAAGGAACAAAGAGAACAATCTCCCACTCAAGTATCCTCCTTGAAAAAAAGTACTTATGTCCTCTCGAAGAACTCGGAAAAACACCTTCCTGAGATCCTCTTTCACCACCTCCTAAGTCCTAACTCTAACTATCCTGAAAGAAAGGTCATAGAAAATTCATCCGGCCTAGGGGCTTTACTTCTCCCAAAAACTAACAACCTAATTTCTTCGAGATTAATAGGAACACAAGACACTAGCTCATTCAAAACCTCAGCTACAATTATTAATCCTACTGAAATAAAGTCTAAACGTGAGGTGAATATGAAATTAAAGTCACATCAAACTCGTTCTACAGATAATTTTGCAATGATTTATTGAGGAACAATCGAGGAAAAATAAATAAATAAACAAGAGATTCTCCGATGTTGAATAGTACCAAAAACCTTAATCGTACATCTGCCTTTGCTATCAAGTCCTCAAATACCACTTTTGGCAACAATCATCGAATTACTAAGAAAAAGTTTACTTTATCAACAAAATTAATCAATTTGAACTTTGAAATTGAATTGGTTAAGTTTCCACTGTTATGAAGGTAAGTAACTAACTTTGACAATCTTTGTAGAAACTACAACTGAAGTACCATATTGGCTAGACAAGAGAAAGACCCTGGTATATATGTAAGAATGACCACCTCCTTGGACCATTGGTACCGATCTTTTTGGGTAAAATCAAAAGCAAAGTCATGAAGGTTTAGGTCAAAAGTAGATAAAATTCTACAGCTGCAGAATTATAGAAAGGTTCGCCGTCCTTTACAAATGGTATCAAAGACATGCCCCAAACTTAAACATGCAGACAGAATCCTTAGTAACCAAATAAGTGGGGAGTGATGAGCCTCAAGATGACCCATGTAAAGATAGGAGGTTATGTTGTATTAACAAGGCAGTGTGCTCTAGAAGATATTAATTAATTGAGACTCGATAGTCCTTGGACTGGGGGAAAATATTAGAACTCGAAGTGCAGCCAAAGTCCGAAATCGGCTAAACAAGAAGAAGATAACGTGTATAAATGGAACAACCATTTCCAATAATATGATGCACTTTTTGTGACAAAAAACAATGAGGGTTTATGCTCAAAATGGATAATAACAAAAAATTGTGAAAACATGAAGAGTTCCATTGTCATCAATAGTTCTCAGTCATGGATGAACAACTTTATCCTACAAGTATTATTTCTTCTAGCCGTAAAAAAAAAAACTTAGCATTTTATAGCAGAGACTGAGCTTCTTGCCAATAGTTTCAAGCATTATCTCTTAGTTTAATTTCTCTTAACAAATTATTTGTTGCGTGGGCAATTTTCAAACCTAAAATTTAGGTGTTTGAAATTCGAAGGTGTTCTACTGTAAGCGGTAAACTTAGACTTCGCCAGATTCAAAGCGAGAGGCAAAAGGGAAGGAGAGATGAGGCATCAACCCATCGTCAATCAAATTAGCAAGGAAATTATACTTTGTTTTCAATTCAAAACTGACTTGAAACTGAAACAAATCCAGATATCAAAACTTAAGCCGTCGGTAGTGATTCGCTCTAACCCTAAGACATCTATGCAGAAAATCAGTAAAAACTAAAACAGCCTACCACAAATCATGAATCTCGAAAGTGAACTAGTACATCGAAATCAAACACCGAAAGCCTTAATTTCGCAGAAAAGACAAGATCGAGATACAAAAAAAAAAAATCATCACTAGTGAAATACGAAGAATAAGATAACAAGACCATGGATTAAAAAAAGAAAGACAACAATACCTTCGGATCTTGTTGCCCTTGCCGACCTGATACATCCCCCAAGAGAAAGTACCAAACGCAGCAAGGAAAATAGCCATGGCGCTAGGGCCTTTGGTGGGAATCCGACGAGCGTAACGAACCGGAGCGAATCCGCCCGGAGGTGGCCCGTCTTGGAGGATCGGCATGTCCTTGACGCTGGCCATGCCTGGCTTGTTCCGAATCGCGGCCTCCGTCATCTCAGAGAGCTGAGCTTCAACGCTCGAAGGGGACGAATCAAGGGCTGGCTGTAATGGGAGGCAATGGGATTTGGGGAATTGGAGAACCTGAAAGAGGCGATGGCTCGAGTAGAGTAAATGGTTTCTGAAGAAAGTTAAGTATAAAAATATCAGTATGTTATAAGCTAATATTTGGGGGTGATTTATATTAGCACTAATAACACCCACACCCACACACACATCAGTGTTTAAAAGGATGATTGGATTTAGGGGAGAGTAAACAGGTAGAGCTATCTCATGTTTGTTTTTAATACATCGTAATCTCTTTTCAACTTCTTTTCAATTTCTTTCGAACATCTCATGAAACTTCGAATCAAATTTTATATAAAATTAATATAAATAAACAGCTTCTCTCATGAATATAAATCTAAATCAAATTTTATATTGAATTTAATCTAAAATAAACTTCTTCTTTCCTAATTCACGAATCTCAATAAAAAAAAAAAAAAAAAACATCATTTCTTCTCTAATACACTCATTCTCAATCAAATATTTCATATCTCCAATTTACTCAATTTTCTCTTATTTCTCCATTTCCTCTTCCATCCTCTTGTTGACTTCAAAATCCAATCGTCCATCAGGGTGATTAGATTTCGACTGAAATGATTGGTGACATGTTGGTTTATAATTCAGTTGAACATCACATTATGAGTTCGATCTTTAAATTTGATAGTTTACTCTCGTTTAACAAAGAGTAGTGTTTAAAAATTCAATATTTTTCGCCTAGATCAAATTTTTCACATTAAATTTTTTTTATTTTATTCTTTTCCTTTTCTACTTTTTTTTTATAATATGTTTAGAAAATATTTATCAATTTTTAACTATATTGTTAGTTATTTTTTTAAAAAAAATACTCATATGAACAGATAATTTTACCAAAAATAAAAATGTATCTAAAGTTATAAATAAATAATAAAATATTAAAGTATATATATCGACAGGGGGATTGGAGAGACACTCTCGTTCCCGTTTAGTATGCAAAATTTTGTCTCTCACCCTTGGCCCTATTTCCCTTATAACTAAGGAATCCCAACCCTCTTTTGAGATGAATGTCATGTTATTTAATATGATATCAAAGTTCATTAAAATAAGATAGGTGGTTACTTCGTTTGTAATGTCCCTGATGTCTAGGATTCTAACGAGCTCATTCCCTTGACCTTCATATTGGAAAATTTTTCAAGAGGTCACCTAACCAAGAAACACTCCAAGTTAAACACGTTTAACTGTAAATTTTTTACGATTGAATCGCCGGAAATAAATGTGCAACTTATTAGTATAGGTAGCATAAATCATTTATTTTAAGCATTTTTTAACAATGAGTTTTTATCCTCGATATATCTCTCATTCGAATGTGGATTTGATTCATTCATATACCTCTCATAAACTTGGGCACTACATCTCTCATCATCATTTGATTTTGAGATGGATGTACACAAATCCAATAATAAAAGTAGTTCACAAACTAATAAAGAAGTAATTAAACAAAAACAAGAATCACCCTTGTTCACATTCATCCATTCTATAAGGATGTCTCAAATACATCATATTGATGCAAAAATATGATTCTCATTCATCCATTTTCACAAGGATGCCTCAAATACATCCTATTCATGCCAAAATATGGCGTTTATATTATTTGTATAAAAAACAAGCACCTGCAAAACAAAGAAAACTAGACATCGATTTAGTGTGAGCTATCGAGCATGTGATGCCTGAGTCAAATGAGAATTAGGGTTAGTAGGATGTTTAAGAATAACAAAAAGGTTATCTCATCTAGATCATTTTTTGCATCTTACAGGGAATCCACGTGCACCATTTTCCCTTCTCGCATGGATTCTCTCATTTGCAAAAAACTACTCCAAATCTTCTTAGGAGATCTCAGGCTAGTGGGACCCAGCGACGTGCGAATCTAGCGGTCAAATAAGGGGCCAGATTGGGTAGAATGTGTAGTGCCATGTAGGCTTGAAGCTAAATCGGCCCACTAAAGCTCAAACAGGATGAAGGAGGAGAACATGCCCCTTAAAGATATGGGAACGCCTCTATGAGTCGTACTAGAGGCCTAGATAAGAGTACCCGAACCACAAGTGTATGGGCCAGAAGTCACCAATCCATTGGGACCCAGGTCTTAATCTACCGACGCATACGAGCCAAGATCGAGATTTACTCGACTCACACAAGCTCAGGTCGAGATTTATAGATCCACGTGGTTTGAGACAAGGGTTTTGTGACCCACACAAACATGGATCGAATATTTCTTTGCCCCTTGTGGGCTTCGCCAAAGCCCTCATAAAGACCATCTTGGGCTTTGATTGGCTGGTTTTTAAATATATATATATTTTGAAGTCAACCAATATAATTTGAGTTGGTCTTAAAATAACTACTCAACGGTTCGATTGGACCGGATGCAAAACCCTCGGCCACGTCAGTTGTAAAAGAAAAAAAATTGTGTAATTTTCCATTTCCGGCTAAACCCTAAACCCTAGAAAGGGCTGTGGTTTTTTATGTTCGTTTCTAGAGCCTTCTCTCCCGACTATTAAAACCATTCAATCTCTGCAATTCAGCTCATTTCTCTGCTCTTTCTCCACTTCATCTTCACCTTCTCGCTGTTCAAATCTCTTTCGTTTTTGGGTCTCAGCGAACGCTCACAATGCACCGCTTCGCTTCAGGCCTTGCTTCCAATGCCCGGTAAGTTCGGTCTCCTTTTAATTACTTTGTTTGGGAGTCAGTTTATGTTTCGATCATTTCTTCTTGTGGGTTGTAATCGATTGTGATATGAAGGGGTGGCACGAATGGGGTAGTGTTATTTTGTGTAATTGAGATTGTGGGTCTTTCTAAATGGGTAATTGATGATGTTTGATGAACATATGTTTATGAATTTCATTTGTTTTTTGTTTTTTTTTTGTCAGCCTTGCTAGGAATGGAACCAAACAGGTGAGTTTTATTATGTTTTTTTTCATTACTTTTGAAGTTAGTTTCATGAAAAGAAACTTGGACGTTTGCTGATCATTTCCATGAGTGAAGATCATGAATCTTCTGATTTTCCCTTGGCTCTTCTTGTGTTTTGTGTTTTATGTATTTGGCCTTTTAGATTGCTAGTAGGTCGAGCTGGAGCAGAAACTATGCCGCTAAAGAAGTGAAATTTGGGGTGGAGGCTCGAGGTCTTATGCTTAAGGGTGTTGAGGATCTTGCTGATGCTGTTAAAGTTACAATGGGTCCAAAGGTATGGTCAATAGTCCTATGCTCCTTGTATGTTGAATGCGGTTGGTTTCGTAGTGTCTTCATTGTTTTCCTTCCTGAATTTATGAATGAAGTTTGATTTCACGGATGCAATTTGCTTACATTACTCATTCAATCTCTGTGATATATTGACTTTCTATCTTTTGATAGATGTTGATTCTGTAATGTTGCTGTTGTAGGGGCGCAATGTTGTGATTGAACAAAGCTTTGGGGCTCCCAAAGTTACAAAAGATGGTGTGACTGTTGCAAAGAGTATCGAGTTTAAAGACAAGGTTAAAAATGTTGGTGCTAGTCTTGTTAAGCAGGTTGCTAATGCAACCAATGATGTAGCTGGCGATGGTAAGCTTCTGTTATGGCATAATCACTAATAGGGTGTGCATCTGTCTATGCCGTCATTAACCACGTTTTGAGTATGTAATGGCTGGCCTTTTCGGACCTCCTTGAATATATAATGATTGAAAGAAATAAGTTTTACATATAGAGGGTACAGTTGTTTTACTACTGGCGTTTACACTGAATACAACGTGAAAGTGAGGAATTTGGGGCTTGCAGGAACTACTTGTGCCACTGTTCTTACAAGAGCCATCTTAACGGAGGGCTGCAAGTCAGTTGCTGCTGGAATGAATGCCATGGATTTAAGACGTGGTATCTCCATGGCAGTCGATTCTGTTGTTACAAACTTGAAGAGTAGAGCGCGCTGGATAAGCACATCAGAAGAGATAGCCCAGGTTTGTTCTTATTTGCTATTTGGACCACTGTGACTTTGGCTTTATATTGAAGGACAACATAAAATATGATTGTATTTTCATAGGTTGGGACAATATCTGCGAATGGAGAAAGAGAAATCGGCGAGTTAATTGCCAAGGCCATGGAGAAAGTTGGCAAGGAGGGTGTGATCACCATCTCGGTAAGTTGATTGCCAATATGCTTATATATTCTCAGTATGTTAATGGGTGGTGTCCTCCCTATTCCCTCTCCTATACTCGTGGCCAATTTGATGGCTGAAATAAATTTTTTGTACTTGATTGAATTTGATTCGTGGCTCTTCCCACACCCAGCCAGGAAATAATAAAAGTTATACACCTTTGCTTCCTATAGGAAATGTAAGTTATTTATCAGCGAGTAAGTTGACAGGACTTTATAAACATGTTACAGTTGTAACAATGAAGCTGCATAAGAATCAAGGTTAGATCTAGTGAAAAGAAAGAAATCGAGAACCAATTCTTTAAATTCACTGCTGTTAGTGTCTGGTTTTTCATTGTTGTTAAATTAGAAATGTGATTATTTTGTAATTTTTTTAATGTTCTGATCCCTTCTCGTTGGTACTTATTTTGTATGTGTATAATGAGTTGGAAGTTGATTGCTGCAGGATGGGAAAACGTTGTATAATGAATTGGAAGTTGTCGAAGGAATGAAGTTAGACAGGGGATACATTTCTCCTTACTTCATTACCAACCAAAAGAATCAGAAATGTGTATGTGCCTTTTTTTTTTAAATTTTGAAATAAATCCTTCCCAAGACTATAATCACGAGTGTGATCATCAATGTACTCTGATTTTATCTACTACATTGGATACTTTGCAGGAATTAGAAGATCCTCTTATTCTCATCCATGAAAAGAAAATCTCAAGCATTAACGCTGTGGTGAAAGTTTTGGAGTTGGCTCTGAAGGTAGGCTGCCTTTGGATGGTTGACAGTTCTTCTTTCCTTTTCATTGCTTAAGGATGATTAATATTATATTTATTTTAATCTCTTCAGAGGCAAAGGCCCCTTCTTATTGTATCCGAAGATATTGAAAGTGATGCACTGGCCACTCTAATCCTGAATAAGCTCCGTGCAGGAATTAAGGTTCGACTCTCTTCTTTCAACAATTGAAATTAATGGGATAAAGTAACATTTGATTTGTGCTGTTCCTTAGTTTCTTATTGTTTATGGCATTCTGCAGGTCTGTGCCATTAAAGCACCGGGCTTTGGTGAAAATAGGAAAGCTGGACTGCAGGACCTTGCAGTTCTCACAGGTGGTCAAGTAAGTCTTTTACTTGTAACTGCATCCTTCCTTTTGTATAATTTTATTCTCTGTGATTTCTCATAGTTGCTTGTGTTCAATTTCAGCTCATTACTGAAGAGCTTGGAATGAATCTTGAAAAAGTTGATCTTGATATGCTTGGTTCTTGCAAGAAGGTACCATTTATAAAATAATTTCATGAAACATTGTTCTGGTGACTTGGCATAATTTTCTGTTTTATTCCTATGTTTCTTGATCATTTCAATTGCTCCATTTATTTCCTTAGTATGTCAATTTTTTCTACACCGTTTGAAGTTTTCTGCCGCTAGTTGGGAATCTCTATTAATTTATCGATATTATAGATCACAATTTCAAAGGATGATACAGTCATTCTTGATGGCGCTGGTGACAAGAAATCTATTGAAGAAAGATGTGAACAGGTTTGTGGGATATCAAAGCATTAGGTGATATAAAAAGTTCAGTTTTCATTGTGATAGGAAGCTAATGGGGATTGTGTTCTTGGTCTTTTGCAATTTACAGATAAGGTCGGGTATCGAAATGAGCACTTCGGACTATGACAAGGAGAAGTTACAGGAAAGGTTAGCGAAACTCTCTGGTGGTGTAGCTGTATTGAAGGTCCGTCTCTACCTCTTTGATTTTGAAATTTTCTGTACGAAGAGAGATCGTTTGAAACCTCATATATAATACAATACGTTTTTCAGATTGGAGGAGCAAGTGAGGCAGAAGTGGGTGAGAAGAAGGATAGAGTCACCGATGCCTTGAATGCAACAAAAGCTGCTGTTGAAGAAGGAATAGTACCGGGTAAGTTATTTCTCCATGCATCAATTTGAATCTTACGTATTGCTTCTGGACCCCAAGGAGTGGTATGTTGAAGCTTGGGGTCTCCAAAGTTCTTGGAGAATTCAGATTCAAAACTCGCAAGTTAGCTTAATGGTAAAATTCCTTGTCTCTCGGCTTCAGAGTTTTAGACAGGTGCTGGTGTTCCCAAATATGTAGGGGTCGAAGTTTCAATACTCGGTTTTAGAAAAATAGATTACATATTGCATCTGAAGCACACTAACAGAAAGGCTGCCTTCCTCAGGAGGTGGTGTTGCTCTTTTGTATGCATCCAAAGAACTAGACAAACTTCCAACTGCTAACTTCGACCAGAAGATTGGTGTCCAGATTATTCAGAACGCTCTAAAGGTTCTAATTTCAATTGTGATTGTGTACTAACTGACTTCAAGACTGATCTAGTTAGGGAAAATATGTTTCTGAGAAGCCGCTCTGATTCCTGTATTTAATATTTTATTCAGACACCTGTTCACACAATCGCATCAAATGCGGGAGTTGAGGGAGCTGTTGTGGTTGGGAAGCTGTTGGAGCAGGACAACCCTGATCTTGGTTATGATGCTGCAAAAGGTCAGTTCAGTTTACAGTTTTGGGGGCCTGTTTGTTAGGCTCTTTTATAGAGCTATTCAAAACGAGTTTTTATAATCATTCTTTAAACACCTCATACAAAAAAGTTATTATTATAATTTCTTCTTTAAAATTACTCAAAATAACTCCTCATTTCTAATCAATCAAAATAATTACTCTACAATTTTTCATCCGAACACCTTACTTTTTCTGAGAAAGGAAGAGAGAAAATAAAAATTCAGCATCAGGGAAGAGAAGGAAGGTATAAATGAAGAAAATAAGAATAAATTAGTGATTGATGAGATGTAACTTGGTGGGCAAAACAGTGGAAATAGTGGAAATAGACCACCTCCCTTCTATTTCTTTCTACCATACCAAACATGCCCTCGGTGTATTCCATTTCTGGCTAATTCATTATGAAATTGTGTACAACCAGGTGAATACGTAGACATGGTCAAAGCGGGTATCATCGATCCTTTGAAAGTAATTCGAACCGCACTCGTTGATGCCGCAAGGTAAGCAGAAGGAACCTTGCTTTGACTAATGTTTCAATTCTATATATGTGTTCTTCGAGTCTAAATCATCGTGTCTTTTCAAATGTAGCGTTTCCTCTTTGATGACAACGACAGAAGCCATTGTAGTCGAACTCCCCAAGGACGAAAAGGAAGTTCCAGCAATGGGTGGTGGCATGGGAGGAATGGATTTCTAGACAGTCGTCGAAATGGTATTCCGATGAAACCTCAACTTTAGCATTGCTTGCTTCTCATACCCTGACATTTTAGGGACTTTAGAAGTTATCTTCTTGTTTGTTTCATGATAGTCTTGATTTAGTTTGGGCAAGGAAAAGCTTCCATTCATGTGGATAGGAGGAGAGTAGCATAAGAGGCTATGGAACTGTAGTCTTTTTCTTTGTTTTTAAGAAATATATTTTTTTTCTCGACTTGCTTGCTTAAAGGCCGTACGCCTTGAAACCACATTTTATCTATAAAGATTTTCATTGATCAATAAAACTTTTGAGCCTTTTTGCTGGTGAATTCTGTTTATTACTTTTGAAGGGCTCTTGTTTAACTTGCTCTGCAAGTTTAAAGACATTTGAACAACTCTTGAGGTTCCATCTCCATCCATTTATCTTCTAAATGTTAGGTAGTATCTTTACATTTTCAATAACGTGCTCTTCAAGACTATGATTTTCAAATTCAATTCTCGGATCTTGAATTGAATTTTAACAGACAGAATACCATTTGAATTGAAATTAATTAGTATGAGATTTCAACTTAAAATCATTTAATAGCAATAATAAAAAGTAAGCCAAATCTTCTTATAAAAGTTGAACTCTTCTTACAAATGTTAAAAATTACCTCATTCAAATTTAAATTAGATAATTCAAGATTTTGGCTCGTAACAATGAGAAAAGTAGTCAATCTATTAAATGTTACGATGAAACTGACATTCTTAATATAAGATCTTTTGTCACCGGTAACTGTTAAAATTATTCTCGAAAAGCAATGATTTTGTAGCCTAATGTTCAGTGGGAAACTCTAACGAGGGTGTTATTTTTTATAATCAAATTGGTTAAGTCATTAAATTATTTTATCAGTTTGAAATCATAAGTTATCACCATATTCTTAAGTGTCCAATCAAGAATTTCATTTAAATGATACAATTTTATTAAACAATTTATTAGATTATATGAAATTAGTTCTCAAATTATATCAATTACTAAACAATTTATTTGAAATTATTAGGGACTGAGATTTGGCTTGTTCCAACTTTCCACATTGTTCATTTTTTGTCAATACTTTCTTGAGAATCATTCGAATTTTTCATTGCTATAGATCTTAAAATATTATTGCTAATTGGGATTTCTTCTCTCTTGTATTGTTGTTTATGATTGTAACGATCTTGATTGATTTCGTTATATGTGATTTGGTTTTCTAAAAAAAAAACTAAAATTAATCTTTTAATTTTTTTTTTAATCAAAAAAATCAAAAGTTTGATCTAAAGTAAATAGAGACATGGATTATATATTTTCCCCACTTTATAGTTGTACTATATTCTTATGACATCTCCCTCGTAGACACATTATTCTTGTTGATACAAAATTCTCATTCTCAGATAGAATAAATTCACTGCAAATAAATAATCCACTAAAATGTATCACATATTATATTATCTTTCACGGTTTTTGGTCTCTAGACAGAGCAAGTTAAGAGTAAAGTAACAGGCTATTTCTGTAGCAAAAATGGCAAATATCAATAAATTTAACAAGAAACTATGCTGGTTGGGTTCACTAACAAAATCTTCCATGCAATATAAAACTATCAATTATCCATCAAAATTAACTCATCTAACTCCTCATAGATAAACGAGACAATAATCGATGCCGTTCGAACTTCAGTTTCAATTTCGCACGAGACGCTGGTTTCTTGATAAGGAGTTTATCTGAAGAGGAGGATGGAAACTTGCATAACTGAAGTATAAGATCATGAAGAAGACATTTTTATCTGAATTTGTCGGTGTACATGAACAAGAAACTCGATGTATGAAGGGCCGTTGGAACTTTTATCTTCTACCATGTTCGAAAAGAATAGCATCCCTGAAAAAGAGAGCAAAAGAACAAAAATATAAGAAAACAGTTCCAAAAAAAGAAAAAAAAATCCGAGCTAAAAAATGTTAAACGAAAAGCTCTAGCTGATAACTATTTGATTTTTTGTTTTTTTTTTTTTAATTTAAGCTTGTTTATTTTCTATTGAGAAGTATTTGAATCTTAACCAAATTCCAAAAATCAAAACAATTTTGATGTTTTTTTTTTAAGAACATAGGTCAAATGTGAGAGAATAAAATTTGGAAAACAATAAGTTGAAATAGTTGTTGTAGCTTTACTTTATTTTATTATTATTATTTTTTAAATGGTTATCAGAAATTTTGGGGGTATTTCTTCAGATAATAGAAATCCAAAAAAAAAAAAAAGAAAAAAAAAAAGGTACTACTTGTTGAAATCTTATAACTAGACAAGAATTGGTATAAAACACTGACCTGACTGGTCTCCTTTCTTGCACAACCTTAAACTGCAAAAAAGAGAACAAGTTAATGTCCACTCAAGAAGGTATAAATGAAAAAGAAAATTTAAGCAACTATATAATAATCAATTTGCTCTACTTTATTGAGCCTTGGGAGTTTTGGCCTATTCTGCTATCTCATGCAAGAAACTCAAAATGTAAAAGAGTATCATATATTCGGAGGAAAGGAGGGAATTGCCCTTGTTTGTCCATTTCCATCCCGAGTAGGCTTTTGCTGTGTCGGAACTCATTCTGACCCAACGAAAGCCCACTCGGACCTAGCATTACACTATACTTGACCTGGAAGCCTACTTGCTCTAATGTTCTGAAGGCCCTTTTTTCTTTTCTGAACAAATTACATTTATTACTTGGACCTGGCATCGTCGCAGAGTGTAAACACAGACACAGATATTCCTGTTTTTGTGTTCAAGGATAATGCAATTTTAATGCGAATATGTGATATCTTCAGACAGATTTTTCAGTCGGTTTGGTGAACATCGATACAGAAGTCGAAGGCTCCTAAAGAATTCCAGCTCTAGCTACATGTCATCGTGATATTTAAGCAACTTGATATTGCATTAACTATTTATATGCAGATTTGACCATTGGATTGGTGAAGATTATCCAAGACTCAAGTGCCTAAAAAGGTCCAAACTCTTTACTTGAATAGCATCCCATAGAAAAACTAGCATTTCTGAATGCTCACAATATTTACTCAATCACATCTAAACCCCTAAGCCGTGTTTGGGGGCTGTTTATGCAAACGAGGAGTGAGTTATATAACCCACCCTCGTTTGACCCACCAGTTATAAATTATAATAACTGGTAGATTGGTCCAAATCCAAACCACCGTTTCATATAACCTCCATTATCATTTCACATAATCATGCACCCATGTGAGATTAACCATTTCTTCTCCCCTACAATAATAATCCGCACCCCTGTTTACCATAATCTCTGTTATAATAACTTGATACAATTTATAATAACCCACCATTTATAATAATTCAACTTGAGCCGTAAACACCACCTAAGAGTGTTGCTCTATGAAATCTCATTGAGAGGCAGGCTTTGGTCACCTAGTCTCGTATTGTCTAGTGTTTAAACATGCTAACATATTCATGTAGGTAGCGAAGGGAAGATCGGGGCAAGTTTTCTTCGACATCAGCAATTAGCAGGGGGCGATTGTTGAAAGAAAGAAACGTAGTTGGAACTTCAGGGAAAAAACTATTGTTGTAGATAATAGCTAAAGGGGCAAAGATTTCTCTACAGCTTCTCTTGTCCACATCTTTGTAACGTTCCTCTCATTTTGATTCTATCATTATGGTCGGATCTACCTTGTCCTCCTATTGTATTTATTCATCAGGGGTAAAATTTATTTCTGATCACTCCTCTTCCCCAACGCATACAAAACAGATCCACTACTAAAAAGACAAAAAATAAATGTAAAATCTCTTACCGTAGGTAGGAAGATCTTTGGCGTCGTATCTCATTCATCAAATTGTTGAGCTTCCTTGATCGAGGATTTTCATACTGCTGCAGCACAAACTGAACATATAACTGTATTAGTGGCAAATTTGATGCACATTAGATTTCATCCAGCATACAATCAAATTAAGACATCTCATGTATACTACATATTTTATAAGTTTGCAAAAATTATATACACATATATTTGAACAGTTGCAAAAATTATATATATAAGAACCATGATAGAAGAAACAAAAAACAGTAGATTCTTTTACTTCGATCATCTTGGCTCAATGACATTATTTTCTAAAATCAAATGAATTTATGTTCACGTGATTTTTCCACTTCATTTCCAACCTAGTGTGCATTATAAAGAATAATTTGAAAGTTCGAACATTCTTTTATCTACTTGGAGGAGCTTTAAATAATTTCCTTACGATACGGATCGCTTTCCCTCCCCCTTTTAAAATTTCATTTGATCAATAAAATTGTCTCATCCAATAAAAAATAAATGGTATGCATGTTTAACCAGCTTGACAACTCTAGATAGTAGAAATACCTGAGCAGGAATTTCATCAACGGAGGAAATGCTAAATAACTGTTGCAATATGTCTCTATCAACTAAGTTTCCAACATATATTAAACAATCTTCACCATTCTCAAGAAGATAAATTCCCTCTTCACTCACGTGCTCACTAGAAAGAGGAATTGGAGTACCCGGAGTCGAATCGCCATCCTGCCAATACAAGGAATTAACACCAACCGAGAACAATGCACTGATGAAAAAGAAAACAAGCAAAATAAATTAACAAAGTCATACCTCTGTGTCAAGGTTATGTATAGTCAACATTCTAGGATATACCAAGGGAACAGCCAGATGAATTGGAAGGGAAGAAACATGGTTGACCCAAAAAGATCGATCATCAATTCTTCCATCAGTTCTCAAACCAGTACTTTTTATTAATGCTGAAAGAAGTCAATAGAATGTATCACTAACCCCAGCCATGTACCAAAATTTATCAGCAAAAAAATGATTGTACTTAATTCTTATGTTTTTTTTTTCTTGATATTTGTGACTGTTCGTCCACACCAGCTTATGCATATCTCAACTATTGTCAGGAACATACCGCCTGACCCTACAATATTTGAATATTAAAAAAACTCATAGGAAATTAGTTTCTAGGTAGGCGACCATCATACATTGAGCTTATCACCTCTTAGTTACTTAAGATTCTCTTGACCACTACCCTTGCAAACATGTAATCAAATTCACTCCATTGGATCACTAAATAGCTTAGTTAATTAAGATATTTTCCAATAGATGATCCAAAGACCAAAAACTACTAAATCTCTATAAAGATGCTTCTCTGCATTCATTGCAACAGAGCTCAAAGTTCATGAAAAAAAGTTAATGCTCCAAAAAAACCTAACTGAGAGTAAAATTTATGACACGTGGGCAAGAAAATTGTGGGATGATCATATAAGTTACTGAAGGGAGAAAAAATACGCACCAATGGTATAAAGTGGCAGTAGCTTTAGTGCCTCCGGAAGAATGAGCTGTCCAGATGATGATACTGTTGCACAATACTTGCGGTATGAAAGCAAAACATTGACACACAGATTAGTCATACGTTCCCGGATTTGTAGAAGCGGGGATGAAGGAACTTCAGTCGCAGCTACAAAAATCAGATAACTAACATAAGAAGACTGATTCACTAAAACATTCAAATTGAAACATGTATTAAGACATAGGAAATGAAAGGGAAAACTATGAAATCCATTCTGAGTGACATTAGTAGTCTGTTCACAATGAATGAATCTTACATATCATCAGACCACAATCAAATCAAACTAGCAGTCCAGAAAGTAAACGTGAGATCAATGATAACTTCAGTTCTCAATATTTCTTCTTGGGGGTTTTCATTTAGAAGATTGCTCAAAAGATAAAAAGTCCACTGACTTTCAAGAGCTCCTAAAGATTATCTCACCATTTGTTTTGGAACTTTCTGTAGATGTTAGAAACTTAGAATTTGGTCTCTTGAAGTTGGAGGTTTGTTTTCTGTTAAATCCCTATTTGCCTACACTCAGCCGCACCCTAGATAAAAATCTGTACGAAATCTTATGGAAATATAAAAGTCCGAGAAAGGTAAACATCTTCCTGTGGATTCTTTTGAACGGCAGTAATTAATATTTCAGAAGTTCTTCAAAAAAAAGCTGCCAAATCACTTTCTGCTGCCTTCCATTTGCCCTCGGTGCTGCTCATATGGGGACTGTTCAGATATTGTTTTTCTGCCCATTTTCAACACTTCGCTGGTCCAAACTCTTTGAGTATATCTGCTGGGTTTTCTCCGACAATGTCAAGGTTAATGCTCATTGCCTCCGTTTTGGGTCCAAAATTATCTAAAAGAGCTCACCTTTTGTGGACAAATGCAGTGATATCCATCTTGTATGAATTATGGTGAAAAGAAACAAAAGGATTTTTCAGAACTCTCTTCTCTCTTGGACTGTAAATTTTCATCAAGCAAAGCTCAAGGCTTCATCCTGGTGCTCCTAATCGCCTTTGTAATTGGGAAGCTTTTATGTAGCATTGCTACTGCTGTCTATTATTTGTTTTTTTATTCCTTTTTCAGTTTTGTCATTTTGAGCATCAAGGATGCCTAATGATATATCCTTACTTCATTCTATAGTATTTTGTTTTTTTTTTCCTCTTTGGGTTTTGTATCTCCGAGCTTATTGCTCTTTCATTTTCTCAATGAAAGTTTCATTATCTTGTTTCAAAAAAAAAGTAAGATTGTTTCTATTTTATAATTTTTTTTTTGGAAACGTGGAAATCGAAGTTTTGCTTCACTATACTCAAGGTAACCACGCTCGTCCCTAGGCTAGGCACTAAGAGACATCGAAAGAATAGAGACACGGGAAGTGTCTACAAATTTAATGTCACAAGTGGTTCTTGAACATGAAATCTTGAGGGGAGCACACTATCAAAACTCAAGTTTTCGATCACTGCGCCACCCCCCTTTGGGAAGAACCTTGTTTCTTTATAAAAAATATATATTGCATAAATGAACTGCAAAGAAAATTAATAATAAAAAATCAAAAGCAAAGGATACCATGTTTGAGAAAACATGCAAACTGAGTGTCCAAGTCAGCTGATCGAAAGAGGTTATTCAGCATACTAGTGCAAGGTAGAGATAAAGTGGAGACGCGAATTCTCCGCTGGCCAAATACTGTAGTGTAGAGTAGTGCACACTACAATAGCAAAAGCATATAAATGAATTAATAATGCAAAAATATCAATGAGAGGTTTGCGTGAATAAGAACAAAAAATGCACATAAACCATCTGGCAAAGACAGTTGCAGTCTGATTAGACCCTTCCTTCCACTCATTAGGCAAGAGTATAAATTCGATGTCTCTTTGAAATTTTCAATAGCCTCATAATGAAATTCAACCCCCCGGGAGTCGCATGTTTCCAACCAAGAACAGAATCACAAAGTACAGACAGAACATGTACTTCTAGAAAGGTAGATCATTAAATGAGTGAGAAGTTATGCAGATGAAGAGAAGAATTTTGACAAGATAGACCATAAAGAGAAGAATTTCATACATCAATGAAAAGTAAAATGACAATCCAACTTTTTCTCAAAAATCGGTCATGGATAACATTACCGAGTCATACCAAGTAAGCCATTGAGAGTTAATACATATCAACACCAGTAATTTAAGGGAATGAACCTTTAGGGGGGGCAATACCTGGAATGCACATTCTGTGCCATCCTGCAGCTTGTCATCGTGTTTTAAAGTTATCATTATTGTTTTGTCACAATCAATCTGTAACAAAGGGAACCACGGTAAGACAGCATACATAAACCCACAATTTTACTAGAGACAAAGTGGTAATGGCATCGTGCTTAAAAGTTAACCCTACCAGTACAAAAAAGATAAGAAATTTGCAAAATAGAGGAGGTATTTACCGCCCTATAGATTGTTTACTAGTATAGGGAAGTAACAATTTACATACCCCAGGTAAGTCAACATCTGTAGGGATGCGTTTGCAAAAATTCCCCTGGTATTCTTGTACTTGAATTCCCTGCAAAAGGATAAAAGTACAATTGATATCACAAAAAAGCTACCAAATCTGTTTTCTTTAAACAACAAAAGTCAAAACAAAATAATTACCTGGCTGCATCTAACACGCATCACAGCCTCAAAACCTTGAGGCCTCGTAATATTCCATCTAAGATCATTATAGAGCTTTGCTGGATCAGAAAGAACTGAGAACGGGTAATAATAGTAAACCTGTAACACCGTAGAGACCAATTAAGAGCAATAGTTAAAAGGAGAATTTTGCATAGATTAAAGAGTTTAAAGAAACTGTTGAAAAAACAAATATTAAAAATCAATAACCGAATAAATTTTTAACCCTGTTTAAGGTTGCAGATCTCATGATATAACTTTAATTGATGACTCAAAAAGGTAGTATAATTGCAATGCAAAAGACATTTATGCCACTGAGAGTCTACTTTGATTAAGCATTTGTTGGCCAGTTAACTAGAAATAGGAGACTAACAACCAGATGAGTAACAACCAACTATCACACTGTGGCAAGAATACATGAGATTCCTCATTAACAGAAAAATACAGGCTTATATTTCGAGAAAAAAATAGTTCAAATGAATCTCTGTAGAATTACCAAAATAAAATACTCTTACCTGGCCCCCAGTAGTCCTTGCAGTGACAGAAATCGAGGCAATATCAACATAATTTTGGGTAGTGAGAAACACATCCACACAGACCTAGAACAATCATGACAGACAAGAATAGCTCAGAAAACTCTGACCAGTATCAGAAGATAAACCCTGTCGTATATCACTGACAACATGACATGAAAGATAACATTCACCTGATACTCGGCAAGTTCAATTGCCATTGTCATGTAAGACATGTCAGCTGGTTGTAGTAATTTATGAGCTTCCTGCAGAAATAAAAATGTGTCATGAAAATGGCCTCTCAATTTTCAATCATCAATTAGCCGTAAAATGATGAACTTAATACTTTTAGTGAACAACAGTATACTACTGCAAGGGAAAATAGAACTACGAAGTAAAACATAACAATCTGACCAATAAGCTGTGAAAAATAACGTATGGTAAGGTAGAGTAGGGTAGGCCGTTGATTGCAGCTTTTATGAGATTGGAAATGATGTTGTACAATATGATAATGATATTGATAAAATAAAAATCGGCTCCATTGCTCGTAATTAGATAATAGAAACATAAATTTTAATATATAATGAAGCATCCTTATATGCTGAGTCCTACAGGCTAAATAAAACAAGGACGGGAGAGGAAAATTATTAATCGATTTCAACCACAAAGTGGATTCTCACGACTAGATCCCAATAGAACGCATTTATACAACTGGTGACTTTCCATCAACCAGATAATATCATGCTCTTAAATTTAAATACAAGAACAATGGTAACAAAATCTTCTCAAAAGAAACATGTATAGCACAAAAGTTCAGAAGAAGACCTTGTCCCCAGAAGAAATATTTGTTCTTCCTTCTGCCTCCCGTGTAGAAAGAGCACCAATGCCAATTGAAGGCAAGACTGTATTTCATCAAAAAGTAACTGGCTAGGTTAAGAAAGTAATCCTTTCAACATAACAAACAATTAGCCTAAACAAGAAAAAAATGTAGTCATAACAAAATGGGAGGTGCTTATGGAAGATTGTTCAAACATGATAACATCATCAATAGATTAACTTATGCAACATGTTGACTCTCTGTGGCCATCCTTCCATGAAGAAGAAAAGAGTCTATTGGAGAAGTCCAGTGATTTCAAGGCCATCGCCTTGCACAAAGGCAATATTGCGCCACTAGAAAAGCCAAAGCGAGCGCCTTCAATCAAGCCCTCGCCTTTTCTCGCTATTTTGTGCCTTGCATTACCTTCGCCTCATGCCAAGGCGTGCGCCTTGTTAAAGTTTTATTTATGTATCAATATGCGAACTTAATAGCTACAAAAATAACCTAGAATTAGCTCATGAAAAACACTATTAAAGATACTAAGTTCGTTTGATTGCTATTTCAAATATATATACAGGTGTTGTGTGTGTGTAATTTTTATTGGAGTTTTTTTTTTTTTTTTTGAGATTATTTATTAGAGTTATTTGACATATATAATCTTGGATTTTTTATACTTTCGGTTAACTTTAGCTTTTTATACAAGTAATAATTTAATCTGTATGGTATATCTTATAATAACATAATTGTGTGCTTTACATTATTTTACTTTTTAGTATTATTTTGTATAAATTTGAAATTTTATGGAAATAAAAATTTGTTTTATACTCAATATGTTGTTTAATTATGCATTTATATGTTGTGCCTCTATTCACTCAGGCCTCGCCTTTTTATTGCCTCTCATTTTAAGGCGATCAGGGAGCGGGAGTGTATCGCCTTGCACTACGCCTTGCGCTTTGAAAACACGTAAACAGCTCGCTACTTTGATAGGTTAACCATTTTGGTAGCAACTTGGTGTAAACAGCTCTCCTTATTCAATTCTTATAGTTACAACACCCTCCTATCTAATTCGAGAGGTGTTTTATAATCCTATCAGGCTTTTGCCCCTCATTATTTCACACGTCAGCTAAACAGTTTCTTTGTAAAAAAAAAATTATGCATTTATTTGTTGTGCCTCTATTCACTCAGGCCTCGCCTTTGTATTGCCTCTCGTTTTAAGGCGATCAGGGAGAGTATCGCTATGCACTGCGCCTTGCGCTTTGAAAACACGTAAACAGCTCGCTACTTTGATAACTTAACCATTTTGGTAGCAACTTGGCGTAAAATGCTCTCCTTATTCGATTCTTATAGTTACAACACCCTCCTATCTAATTCTAGAGGTGTTTTATAATCCTATCAGGCTTTTGCCCCTCATTATTTCACACGTCAACTAAACAGTTTCTTTGTAAAAAAAAATTTATTGGAAGCTGTCTCTAAGAACAAGATCACCGTTTCTTTAAGTGGGAGGACTAAATATTCTCCCAAAATTATCAAATTTCTAAGACCCGCAAGTGAGTCCTGTATTAGTTGACATAATTAAATTTACCCCAACCTATCAACTTAAGTTTTAGATTGATTGGTGATTTGCATAATTCAACAGTGTAATCATCTAACCATCGTGTTTTTCACCTTGTTTCAGTTTTAATGTAAACAAACAAATAAAATATTTTCCTTTTGAAACCCAGCTCCATATTTTGCAAGGCATTCAATTGTCTACCGTCCAACTGGTTCATGACACTCTTACCCAGGTAAAATGTCCATGCCGCATGGTGCACAATTGATAGTTAAAAACCAAAAACTAAGAAGCAAAGAACAATACATCCTTGACAAAAGAATATGCATTATGGACTTGCCTGACTGGAATACCAAAATTTTGCCTCCGGTATTTTTCATTGCCATGAAAGCTGCCTAGAAATAGGTTAAGAATACTACTGTCAGAATATAGAATATACATCTATTTAGAAGTAAGACATTTTCAATTTATCGACCTAGAAAGAAAAATTCAGAGTTGCATGGAAAAAAAGCACTAGAAGCAGTAGAAAACAATCTATCATAGATCTTAACATAACCTTGAAACACAAAGACATCAATGCAATGCAAAGTGCATCTATTACTCTCTAAATTTTGGTTTTTTTTTGAGATTCTAAAGCTTTCTTGTTTATCTATGTTGATTTTTTTTTCTTTTAAACCTTCTATACTAACAAGTGGAGGCTCTACTTGTAAAGCTTTTGTATAGATGGTTTAGGGAATTTTGTGTTGGTTTTTTCTCTCTGTAGACTACTACGTGTTTTCTTTGCAACCACAATCTTTTCTTTTGAAGGGTAAGGTAAAGAAGGGGAGCTTTAAAACACTTCAAATTTAAAATATAACTAATTTAGATACATAATAATTTCAAAGAATTTCATGGGCTTTTAGTACTGCTCTTCTTTTGTGGAGATGGTCTTTAACGAAAAAATATTATCCTAAGATTTTTTTGATAAGAAAATAAAAAACATAAATTGCAGAGTAGACAATGATCATAATACAATGGAAAACATACTTTGATTGCAGCACCAAAGGCGGACTCGGTGGTTCTATTACTCTGAAACATTGTTGGAATACTTTCGAGCAACAACTCCAAATGTTGACGGCACTACTCCGACAAACAAGTAACATAATTAAAGAAATGGGAAAGGAAAAAAAACCAAACGAACTTATGATCAACCTCATCAAAATCAAATGTTTGAGAAAATCTAACCTCTGATAGTTGAACAATAACATCAGACTCCAGGGGAGTATAAACATCTTGTACATCAGGAACTATGAGCATCAAAGGCTGAAAAGACAAAATGAACAATATTAAAAAAAATGGAGAATACTGGTCAGTCTTCCAAATAAAGGCCATATGCAGTAAAAGAATGTCCCTAACTAATTCCATTGAGGCCAAGGAAGGGTTTGTCCAATGGTATTAGATCATATATCAACAAATTTCAAAAAAATAAACCCATTGATGAGCAATTATAGTTCTTCATAGGTTAGATTTGTACGAGGACCTTCCTGAAACAAACTTCCCTAATATGCAGCTGGGGGCCTATTTTAAATGGAATTTATGTCGTATTAGTATTGACCAAATCATGAGCTGTCTCTTTTCATCTTCACAATGGAAAGTTTGTTTCCTTGTCAAAAAAAGTTAGCTTTAGCTCTGGTAAAGGTTAAAAGAAAAAAAAAAAGCCCTCAAAACCACCCCTCTTAACAGGACTTTTTTCGCCCCTTTCTGAAGATCATCTTGAGTATTCAAGTTTATATGGACTGCTGAAGACCAGATGAAAATTTTAATCCTATTTTAGAATTTATCTTTTACATGCATCTGAGTGTTTACCAGATGAAAGCTTAAACCTCTTTTGCTTATACGAGGCTAGGTTCGAAAGAAAATGCTGAGTTAAACGTTCAATAAAAAAAATAATTACAAGCCAGTAGAGCCACAAATAGATGTACTCTTTCATCTATATTCTGAAATGAACAAGACACCTTAGCTTTTTTTTTCACCATCGCAACAAATAAAACGCCCAAATGGAGATAGATAACAATGATCGAAATATGACCTGTTGAAGTGCACGTTTCAGATTGTAAAAGTGAATTGTTGTGTCAAATGTTGCAATCCCGACATATGTACGAGGACCTTCCTGAAACATTACAGAATCATCAGTCAAGCAAGCTCAGAGAAGGCGGAAGAGGGATGAAACAAGAGAATAATCAAATTTTATCTACACTATTGACATAAATCTTATCTTTTATTATTACTAGAAAACTACATAAATCTTATCTGTAAACAAACATCAATATTAGACAATAACAACCTCCACACACACACACACAGAGGCAAAAGAAGAGCAAGACACAATAAGCAAATTATTTGGAAAATATAGACAAAACATATTCTAAAATTTGAAAGAACGTTGATGAAAGAAATGAAGGAGAGAAGTCCAAACACCTAAACGTGATTACAAGAAATATCTCCGATTAGAGATGAGAAAAGATAAGCTAAATTTTCAATTCAAAGAGCAGTCAAGACACCATGGAACTACCTAAGAAGATGATGAAAGCTATTAGAAATGACTCTGACATTCAAACCAAAGAGAGCTTCGACTCCCCTTTGAGGACTTGAATGATGAACGATTTTTAGTGTTAGCTCTATTGACTCCATATTAATAAATGAGACTGACTGTACAATTCCTTCGAAGAAAGTATTCCCCTCAGATTTACAGGATCTTTCTTTGCATCATGACGAAATGAATTCAAAATAGAAAATCAGTATCTGTTTCCGAAAAATTTGCAAATATTGTTCAAATAAGTGGTCTTCAACTAAAGATTGTCCATGCTAAATCTATCTAAATTATCACGTTTGTGGCATCAGATATGTAGTAATATTAAAGCCTAACGTTATAGAAGTTTCAGTTATGGAAGACAAGAAAGAATATTTGCAAGAAGTTTCTCTTCCACAATATTACCGAGTACCAACCCCAATGTTATTATTTCAGACTCGTTTAAATAATTATTAGTACCTAGAAAGGAAACTTTAAGGGTTACGTGATCCCAATTCTTAGCTGTCAAGAAAAATAATCATAAACCCTCGTAAAGCAAGTAGCATTGAAGGATATGGATTATTAAAATCTCCATGCATATACAATTTTATCCAATTAAATGGAAAACTTACAGGAAGATCAGAAATAACTTGACTAATTGCACTGCAAGCTGCAGCAGTGGCACCAGTTTGTATAGCATTCATTGATACGTCGATGAGGAAAAAATAAACAGCTGGCATAGGATCACGCACCTGGAGTAAAAAATGCATCAGAAACAGTATATTATATAAATATATATATATATATATAAGCACGTACAGACAAAAGAGGTTGACTTCAGACACCAATAGAAAGCAAAAAAAAAAAAAACTTACAAAAGGTGCTTACCTCTAGCTCAACTAGTTTTTTTTTAGTTAAAACCACAATATTTCATAGATCAATGAAATATGCAAGAGAAAAGAAAGCCAACCCCGAAAGCCAAGAGAGGTTACAAGTGAACCTTCAAATAAGCGAAGATATCATTTAGAGAAAAATTACAAAAATCGTTATGGTAAAACAGTGGCAACACGTATGTCACATGTGTCACAATTCCCGTCCATTAAAGGATATGCGTGATTTCTATCTAACGATGCACACAGAACAGTTCTAACAAAGTTGAACAAAGGGTATTGTCTCTGAACAGATTATCAGCCACTTTGTAGTTGAAAATTTTAGTTGCTTGGCCACACATCCAAAAAGAAGAGAACAGCATGTTCCAAAATTTAGTTGCTTGGCCACCATGGATAAAAAGATGGTCCCGGTTCAATTAAGTTTGTCAAACATGCCAACCTACTTTCTGTATCTAGCTATATATATGAAAGAGTTAGGAAAACCAAAAAGGAGAAGTCAACTCTATATCGTAAGTTGGGAGGTTATTAGTTGTCACACCAATAATAATCAAACATACAAAAGAAATTATATTACAATATAAACGAGATACAATGACAATAGCCTTTCGAAAGGATTGTACCTCCCTAAGTCTTTACCAACAACAATATACCAAAATATTCACACCTTCTAAGAACCCTACCTCTTATTAATTTGTACTATGCCCTTACCGATATTATACTAGTATTCCCAACCTACCCTTACTTAGTACTCTAACATACTCATGTTCTCGAAACACACCTTGTCCTCAAGGTGTAGACAAGGATTTCAAATATTATTTTGGATAAGAAACGATTTCATTGATGGGATGAAATTACAAGAGAGAGAAAGTCCCAAGCTCAGAAATATATTTTGAAATTTCTAAAAATTGAAGGCAGTTTCTTTTTGCACTTTTTGCACTTTTTGCATACTCAATACTCACAACCATGGTTGTAAAAGAGTGAAAACAATTCAAAACGTAAGTTTGGATCGTAAATCACCCGAATTGTACAATACAAGAAGCAGAATCGCACTTTTCGTTCTTGAATCAGAATGTCAAGATTTACAAGTTGAAGAAAAATTTACGTGGGTATTCTCAAATGATAATATAAGTGGAAGCATTCTACTTACATTTTGTTCTTTGTCCTTTTATTGTTCATGTTTTTTTTTTTTAATATTTCTAAGTGTTCGGGCTAGTTTACGCGCACGTCGACTATTCTAAAATCTCACATGACAATCCAACTACATTTGGTTGTCAAGATAACTCGTAAGAAATTAATTCCTAGATAGGGGATCACAGTATATTGAACCTGAAACTTCTGAGCAATTCTTAACATTTTTTACCATTAAACCATCTCATGATGGTTTATTTTTATGGTTTCATGTACCACTAGTTGATTCTTCTTGATTTTGAATTTTTGCTATTTTCACTCCTTTTAGAAAGATGTATTCCTCATTCTTTTTCGTAATATCAATGAGAGTTTTTTCTGGTTCAAAAAAAAACTGTGGAAGCCTACCACTTTGGTAAGCACTAGTCAAGTCCCCAATAAGAGAAATTGGTCAATGTCTAAGCCCATTGATAAGCTTAGGAGTGAGAGACGTACATTACACTACTGGTGGTGAACAAACCCACGAAGAACTCCCTTGTAACTATAGCTTCCAAGTCCCAGACTTTGATAGCTTAGCTTTCGTTGGCAAGGGCCTTCTCATCCCCTGGCCAAAAGACTGTTTCTCTCGTCTTTTGCATATAATGCAGCCGTTTATTTCTTACAAAAAAAATTAAGTTTGGAAAAAAGATGGTCTACATCCATTAAAAAACAATGACTAAACAGCTAGATGAGGAAATAAATTAAACTCCACGCTAATGGAGTATCATAAACCGACTATCATACCATGTATTCTTTAGAAGCAACAAATTCTACAGTTCCTCTACACAGTTCAGGCCTTTCATCAGCATCTCTTCTTCTACCATCTGGGCCAAGATTACAGTGGTATTCGCGAGGAGTTTCATCAGTAAAACCTGAAAAAAGGAATGGCATGGAGCGTTTAACTTACCACCTACAGAGGAAATGACGAATAGAATTCCACACATGAAATAAGTCATTCGACATTCGACAAAAAAACAGCATTATGTATTTTTTTTACAACAAATAAGGAGGTGATTGGAAGCAAAAAATCAAAAAGGTAAGGAGGTTCAACTAAACCAGAAAATTACCAAGAGTGACATCACATATCCAGAAAATATAAGGATGGTACGAAAATCTAGTAGTATAAATTATTTTTTTCCCACAAAAGAAACAATTTCATTGATAAATGAAAAAATAAGTAACAACTCCTGGCACCTACAAGTGAATCCGGTTGTAAAAATGATGAATGATAGTCTTATGTAGAACCAAACAACAAATATAACTTAAAGAAAAACATGAGAATAGCTCATGAAAAAAAAGTAGCAACATCTTTACTAACCACATAAGTTACAGATGAATTGTCTTCCCTGATCAATGAACTTCATAAAAGGATTTATATAGCCTTTGCAGCGAGAACATCGGACAGGCCCACTTTCCCCAAAATCCACAACCTATAACATAAAATTCACTGAATAAACAAAACGGCATCACTGTTTGATAAAATTAAGATGTAAGAGTGTATTTATAACCTTGGTGTGACAAATAAATTCATTTGAAGGCTGATATGGCCATATTGTTAATCGTGCAATTTCTATCCAAGATTGTTGTTATTCTCGATTACAATGTTTGTGGGTTTTGATAATTTCTAGTATTTTTAATTACATACTAAAAGTTTAGGAGTCTCTCGCTCTAAAATTCAAATTTCGAATTTCCTCTCGCATCTCTCTAAGCTCTAGACCTAACCGAGCCCACTACCCCTTCCTTCGACGCTGAAATCTGGTGTTGGGGGAAGTCCAACAATGATGACCTCCTTCATCGTTCACATCCTCATCCTCTTATTCTTCTCCCCCTGCTTCTTCCTCTTCCTCCCCTCTCCTCCTCCTCCTCCTCCTCCTCCTCCTCCTCCTCCTTCTCCACGTGCTTCACCACCTTCTTCCTCCAGATTGTCCTTCGACGGCCTCTTTTCAGACTCCGGCCACTTTCTCCTTCTGACAATCTCTAACTCCTCTTGACTATCTGTCATGTCTCTCGCCGATCGAGATGACAAGACCTTCCCTCCTCGACTCCCCTATTTTTTCTCTCTCCCTCGTTGATGATTTTGCCGTTGTACTCTTGACAATGAGATTTTTTCTTCATTTCCTTGGACAATTGCTGGCAACATTCGTCCTTTGAAGTTTTTGCCTTCCTCGATCGAGAGCTCTCCCCCTCCACTTCAGATGCTCGCTGACATCAGTGTCTCCTCTTTCTCCCTCCTCGGACGCCCACTGACAATGGCATTCCCTTCGGATTTCAGCCGGACTTCGACCTTGGAGCACTCCCTTTCTCTCGACTACGGACTTCAATGGCAACACAATCAAGAAGCTGGCGAAAATGGATCACATCGACTTCGTCCTCCTCCCTCACATTCGGTGTAATGTTGTAAACTTTCTCCTTTTGCATCAACTCAGAATTCGGTGTGGACTTTATCCATTCTTAATCCGGTGATCCTTCCACATAATAGCTGCTCCATCAGATGAGCTTGGAAGGGAACATTGGCAGAACCGTCCCACATACAGAAACCAATCACGGCAGCTTGGTTAATCACCATTGGATTGGATCTTCGTATAGCTATTATGTTTGATTGACATTGTAATGGCCCTATGATCGGCCTTCCCCCTCCCTTCCTCTTCTCCTCCCCCTTCTCTGTTGTATCGGGCCTTATCTTCTTTCTCCCCCTCTGTATCTTTTGTAATTTTTATCTTATTAATGAAAGTAGGGTATTTCTTATCAAAAAAAAATATAATTACATACTTGATAGCACCACAGCCGAAAGTAAGAAATCACATGACTATGATAAACTAATTCTTTAATGATGAAATAATGATATGTGAACTAAGTTTACATTCCATTTAAAAAAATAGCAATAATAACAGAGGAAGAAAGAACTAAATTTACACACCAACAGCTAGTCTGCTAATGCTATTATTACATTTTTAGTTAATAAATAATAGCAAAAAAGGGATGCATTATATACTTGGATGGGCTCCTCAGAAGGATGTAGAAGAGCAAATGGTTGGACTAGCAAAGCCAACTGCATGGCTGAAGTATTCAAAAGATCAGCAGTGCATGGGATCTGAAAGATTATGAAAAGTAAACTGACCATATGATCAAGATATAGAGACTTAACATGCAGTCATCAACTAGAAAGTTAAGCAAAAGAAAAAAATGGGAAAATGATGAAATGATGAAATGAATATTAATTATTCACCTGACCCATGGTGCACCTCATAAAACGTGGACTGCAATTTCCATTGTCTCTCACAATATACTCACTTGATGCAGGCTTCACAGTGTAAAGAAGGAAAATCAAAACAATTAAAGCTTGAAAGATAAAAACACCAGCAACAAAACTATCAGTGAAATCACTAGGACAAGAAATCAAACAAGGAGAAAGAAAAAGAAGAACATAATTAACACCATGTATATCGAGAAAGTACCGGGGGCAAATTGGCTTGGTTGCCTTGACGAGTGTCAAATAGGGTGACTGATGAATTTGGAACTGGCCTTGGTATTTGATTTGGATCAATTTTTGATTGTGTGGCTGCAGGAGATCCAGTTTGACCAATAGCAGGTGAGATGGTAGTCATAGATTGGTTAGGCGGAGGTGGTGGCATCCCGAACATTCTAGGTGGCTGCAACTGACCAGTAATAGGTGGAGGAGCTGCCACCTTGTTTCCAATAAGAAAATAATCAAGTTTTTTTTTTTTTCTTTTCAAATGAGAAATCCAGGTTTCATTAGGAAATATGATATAATAAAAACATGGGAATGAAACATGGGCAAGACAAAGGGAAGTAATGCAGAAATGAAACACGTGTCTGAAAAAGTAGCTGTACATGATACAATGGACAACATATACATCATTTTTTCCAACCATTTCTGCTTTTAAACAAATCCGTCAGTAAATTGGTTACTTATAACAGTTCAACCATGATAAAGAAAACTCTCTCCTCCATCTAAAATTGGGAGTTATATAGTAGAATACGTAACGTGTAAAGCGAGTGGAATTCTTTTTATAAAGCGAGTGCCAATAACTTGTAAGAAATTCTTTTTATAATGAATCCCCAAGAAATGTATACACGAAAATATTTATAAAAAAAGTGAATGCAAGTATGAATATTGATTTGCAACTTCAACTAATTATTACATAATGCACAAACTCACCAAACTGAACTCTTATCTCCAAAAGAAATTAAAATCTTTTCATGTTCAAGCAACACGAGCAACTACAATATTGAGATGAAATCTTACCTTTTAATTTCGAAAATAATAGATATAATACAGTAGAAGCCGAATTTATAAACAAAAGGTGAAAATGATTAATTACTGACAACTTCAACAAATACTGAACTTAGTTAGAAGAAAAGAGAATGACATAACCTAAAGGCTTCAGCATATCTGACATATACTTACACAGGAACAACTTATCCACACCTCTAAGACAGCAAGGAAACAGCACCAACAATATTTCAACTTCAGGATCTCGAGAATTTGAACTTCTTTGGGGCTAAAAGATAACTAACTTTATACTTTGTGATACATGATACTCGCAGCTACATTATTTAAGCAAAATTACATAAAATCTTTAGACTCAAACGGACTCCAATTAGAAAATTAATTTACACAAAGAATAGGAGTATCGCCCATCAATTTCTGTGAAATCAAAGAACGTTTGTTTGGAGCTTTTATGGAGCTATTAAAAATGAGCTTTTATAATCACTCTTTAAAGTTAGAACATTTAATCCAAACAAACTATTACTACAATTTCTCCTTCAAAACTACTCAAACTAACCTCTCATTCTAACCACTCAAACTAATCACTCCTATAATTATTCATCCAAACACCCCCTAAGAAGCTAGAGGCTTTTGTCCCATTTTCTGTACCCACGACTCATTTTATCAAATAAAATCTATCTCCTGTCCAGAAAAATTAATAAAACTTCCTTGCATTGGACAGTTTAGATAATTAGCGAGAGACACCAAGTCACCAAATGCACATTACACAAATAAACTAAAAAAAGTGGGTCGTCACACAATACCATTAATAGAACAACGCAAAATGGCTATTGCACAATAATAACAAATAAAAATGAATGGTGGCTACCTGACCAGGTTGCAATGGCCATGTTGGTGGCCCGAACGGGGAACCTGAAGGTGGCAATACTCCTTGAGATGTCGGCTGAAATGGTGTTGGTTGCCCGGGAGGACCGGGTGGAGCAGAAAATCCAGAGCCGCTTGGAACAGAATGCATAAATGGAGATGGAGCATGAACAGATGTTGCCATTTGTGGAGGACCGATAGATGGTGGAGGACCTTGTGGTGCGTTTACTCCAGGAGGAAAACGTGGCCCACCAGGAAAGTTGTTCTGCCCAAATGCTGGAGGGCCATTACTTAATGCACCACTATAAGCACTTGGAGATGGCATGCTTAGGTTGCTAGCTGAAGGGGGAAAGGCTGCACTTGGACGTGGGCCAAGTGAAGGAGTAACTGAACTACTAGGCAAACCTGAAGAAAGACCAATGTTGGAAGGTGGCCTATAAGCAGGTTGGCCAGGAGCCCCAACACCTGGGGGAGGTGGCCTAGATACTAATGAAGACGGTTGTCCAACGGGTGGCCCACTAGGTCTCGTTGGAATCATGTTAGCAGGTAGTGCAGATAATGGAGGCCCTGATGAAGGCATATTAGGTCGGGAGATTGAAGCTGGGGGTGGACCAGGTCGGGAAAATGGAGGTGGGGCGCCAGATATCCCTGTTGGTGGAGGTGTTGATGAAGGAAAAGGTGGTGATTGGCCAAATGGAGGTCTGGGGAATGAATTGGGCATTGAAGAAGGTCGATTGAGATTCATATTTTGAAAATTATCAGCTAAAGAACTAGGATTTGGCTGAGAATTAGGGTAGTAGTTAGGCGGTGGTGGTGGAGCTTGGTTGCTATTGTTTTCATTGGGCCGAGGTGCCCCTGGAGGCACAAGCGCTGCCATTGATCAACCAGATTATAATGAACCAGATCAACTCTGCAAGGATACACCAAATAAACAATTTTTAAAACAAACTTCTTACTTTCTTTTTCTTTTTTTTTTGAGACACGTCTCACTTTCATTCAAAATGACGCTACTGTTTATAACAATGCACTGGGAGCAAAAAGAAAGTAAACAATTATAACAGTCGGAAGTAGAATAGCTAAACATTCTAGAACTAAAGCCAGATTCAAATTGGACAAAACGACTTGCATGGTTTGTCTTAAACTGAAAAACAAATTTTCTTCTGGAGAGGATTAAAATGATGAACTACATGAAAGCAAGCTAATGAAGTACAAACAAAAGTAACAAGATTAGGGAAGTCTGAATATAAACAATCACACATTTATTTGATCTAACGACATTCATAGCCCAAAATAAGTCAGCACAAAACACATATTTCAGAGCTCTAACGAATACATCTTGCGATTCTAAGAGCAAACTTCGAAATTACAAATAAACCAAATAAAATTTATGAATCATCAAGATTCAAAACCCATGACGAGTCTAAAATTTCAGCTTTCATCCATAAATTCTAATAAAAACAAGTTCAACATAGTTAATCAAACGTCCTAATTCACTAATTCCCGAGCTCTAACGAACATAATTTGCGATGCGCACAAACAGACGATCGCGAAAACGCAAGATGAATCAAAATAAGCAACTGGGTTAGCAATAATGAGGGTTTTCTACAAAAGAAACGCCAATGAAATGATAAATCAGATGCAGATCAGAGAAACAGAAGTCGAAATTACCAGTTTAGATGATCGATAGAGATTGATATCGACGAAATAGCAGCCGAGAATGAACGAATTTGAAGGAAATCCTCGAATCCCAGAGAGATCTAGGACAAATCAAGATTCAATTCTCTTGTTTATTACACCAATTTCCCGAAACGGTATAGACGAAGGGTGGAATGAGATAATTGAAAACGGACGAAGATGCCCATGCGAGATGCAACTATTAAAAAGACCGAGCTAATTGACAGCGTGTTTTCTCTGACCATTTTCTTAATTATTTACTTATTTAACTTTTGGGTTAAACTTCCATTTAAGTCTTGCAAAATAATAAAAAAAAAAAACCTTTTTGTTTTGTTTAAATTTCCATTTTACTCTATTGTTTAAACAAAATAATAATAGTAATAATAAATTTTAGAGTAAATTATAAATTTATTATCTATGTTTTTTCATGAAAAATCAGAGTTTATTATTATAATTTAAATTTTTATACTATAGTTCGTGTGGCTTGAAAAAAATATAGAATTTAGTTTTTATGATTTAAAAAATATAAAATTTATTTTTTATGGTTTAAATAAATATAATTTAGTATACATTATTTAATAAAATCTAAAAAATAATATCTGATCGTATATCTAATTAATTATTTATCTCACGCTCTCGTTATTCACCAGCAATTACGAACGACAAACCATTTTTTAGATTTTATCAACATAGTAAAAACCAATTGGCGGACTCCCGACCTTACCGATGTGGGATATTTGAGATCCTCAACACGCCCCCTCAAGATGGGGCCTCTTCGGGGCTCACCAATCTTGACTCGGATCTCAATTTCATTTTATTGGACCGACTACCCGTTTGGGCTTAATGGGCTCTGATACCATGTTAGAAAGTGTGGGCATTCATCTCAAAACCAATTGGCGGACTCCCGACCTTACCGATGTGGGATATTTGAGATCCTCAACATTATACACATGGGTGTAGTTATGTTATAACTTTATTCTTAGACTATGAACTACTTGTTGTCGTTTAAATTTGTTTTATTTTAGTTCATATATTTTTAAATATTTAATCGTCAATAAACTTAAAAAAAAAACTGTAATAATAAATTTGAAGTTAATAATAATAAAAATCGATTATAAATATATGTTTTAAAATGTAACATATCGAGAAATACAATAATTATTCAAATGATAAAATAACTAAAATTTTGCCACAAATATTCATTTTTATTTTGTTATCTCAGAGTGTAGATACTTGATTGAAAGGAAAAAGAAAAAAAAAAACTAGAAATCTCAAAAAGTAAAATAGAAAAAGCTTGAAAATTAGAAGAAAAAAAAAAAAAATTGATATTTGAAAATCTCAAAATAAAATAAATATCAGAAAGGTAAAATAAGTAAATATTTTAATATTAACATTATTTATTATTTTGAAACTTAGTTTTTATTCATAAATTAAGCCCGCCTCACCGAAATATCAGTGGTGCTGTAGTTTCATTGTTTAATCAGTTCAACGCCAGCGGTTCAATCACCAAAATGGATATTATCGCTCTTTTAATTTATATTAAAAATAAATAAATAAATAAACAAACCCGCCTCTGTTGGAATGAAACATATGGGCCTGTCTTATAATGGCCCAACCCAAAATATATTTAGTTAAAGAAAAAAAAAAAAACACGTTAACAAATTATTTAAAAAAAAAAAAAAAAAAAAACGTGAGTCGAAGAAAGGTATAAAAAAATAGACCATGGCTTGTTGCCCTAATTTTTCTTTGAAATCGACCATGGCTGCACCAGATACTAAAATGGCAATGGCTTCGTCTTCCTCAATGAAGGTACAATCTTGATATTGATGTAAACGGCATGAGGACGCTTCTTTCGGGAAGGTTTTCTTTGTTCATTCCTTTATTTTAGATTATGAGGTTATGGTTCGTTTAATGATTATGATGCTGTTTCGTGTTTTTGATTTCTGATATTCTTTATCGGTATGCGATTTGTTCTTGGAAAGTTAATACTTACATTCTCGTAATGATTTCATAAATAGTGGCTAAATTTGAATAGTTTTTGTGTCTTCACAGCGCCTGGTAGTAATAGAAAACAGCTTGTTGAAAGATTTGTGAAAAAAAAAGAAGCAAGACAACAGCTTGCCGAAGAGTGAAGAATTTTTTTTTTTTTTTTGATATTCGGGGCACCATGGATTGAACACATCACTTTAAGCACTCCAAAGCTTTTTTGACCACTAGGCCACCCCATGGTGATTAAGAGTGAAGCTTGGTTTACCATCTTTATATTTTTTTTCTCCTTCGAGTCTACTAGGTCTTGGATGGTCTAGAAATTTAAATATTTCAGCCTTACAGTTGAGTAACTTATGCGGTTGAGTACTGGTTCTCCCAAATACGCCGGGGTCAAAGCTTCGATTCCTTTTCGTAAAAAGAATTGTCTTTACATTTTAATATGAAACAAAACTTTGCAATGGCAGTATCTCAGTTAAGTTGATTGTATGTTTTCAAGAGGTGGCCTCGCTTGTATACTCTTTTAGAAGTCATAGGTCTGAAATTCACGAATAAACGTAATTGTAGAATTCTCTGCTCACTCCTGAGTTTAGGCTTTTCACGAGTACCCTACGCATGTAGGGAGGCGAAGTTCAATTCTCAGCTTTCAGAGAAGTTAGATTGATGATCTTTATAGAGTAAATTTGAAGTTGTTATTGTGGAGAATTGATGGAGACGTTGTTTTACTCTACATCTACTGAGAACCTTTTTTTAACACTATCTCGGTTAGTTGAACTGACTGAATGACCTCGACCACTATAAGTTGGCATCTTTGTGTTAGAAATATCAAATGCCATCTTCAATATATATATATATTTATATATATATATATTTTTTTTTAAATTTTAATTTCATCTCTCTCCCAGTCGTTGACGAACCATTCCCTTCCTCAGTAATGTCATATTTTCTTTGAGTTTTTTAACATCAGTTCAATCCAAACACACTAACAAACCAATCCGATTACACCCCTACGTAAAACCAGGTAGAAAAATTGTTCCTTTTAGCGTAGATAAATTCATCGCGTGCTTGTTAACCTCTGAAACCTGGAACTCCATGAATTTGGAGGAATGTGCAAAATGTTCTGTTCAGTGAAACGAGACATAAAAATCGTCTATGTTTTGGCCTTTTTTATAACATACTTTCTTTATCTAGAATTCCCTATTTCTTGTTTTTCTTCAAATGAAGAAGGGAAGTGAAAGTGAAATATAAATGTTTTCAGATATTTCCCTTTTTTACATAATTCATTCTCCCCCTTAATTGATAAATTGCTGCAGGCGAAGAAGAAAAAGCAGAAGATAGCCGCAGATTCTAATTCCGGCTTTGATTTGAAGTCCATCATCCATCAGCATGCACTGTTCTTTGACAAGTTAGTGGAACTCATTCCTGCGAGGTTCTATCTACCTAATGATGAAAACGAAAAGCCTTGGTTCCAGGGTCTTAGCAAGGCGGAAAAGGCTCTGGCTAAGAAGGAATCAAAGGAAAACCTTAAGAAAGCACGAAGAGAACGTATGGATCCAGAAAAGTCCTCTAGATCAACCCTTGATTTGCTCAAGCAAAGCTTGGAAAATGATAAGTTGAAAAATGAAAGTGACGATGAAGAGGATGTTAAGCCAATGGCATCATCTGGGTTGGACAGTGATGACCGGTCAGTGACATACGAAGAACTTAGACAACGCCTTCATCAAAAGATCGAAGAGTTCCGGGCAAATAGAAACACGGGATGTTCGAATAGAGAAAAGAAGAGGAATGAGAGAAACGAAAGAAGGGAACTCTTCCAGAACAAACGCAAGAGAGAAAGCGAACCGGAGGAAAAGAAATTGGGAACCAGCCACTCTAAGGCTGAAGTGGAGAAGAATGTAGTTGAGGCCTCCAAAGAACTCGCATTTAGTCACGTTAAACTCGGAACCGAAGAAGAGAGCGGTAAGAATAAGAAGAGAAAACTGTCCAAGTTGAAGGAGCTTGAGAATGCAAAAAAGCTGGAGGAAGCTAAGAAAGATCCCGAAAAGGGCGATATGATATTGAAAAAGCATTCTTGGAATGCAGCAACTAGCAGAGCTGCTGGGGTTAAAGTTCACGACGATCCACAGCGTCTGATGAAGAGTTTAAAGAAGGAAAAGAAACAGCAGCTGAAGAATGTTGAGAAATGGAAAGATAGAATTGAAACCACTCAGAAAATGAAAGCAGAAAAACAACAAAAGAGATCGCAAAACATAGCTCAGAAAGTTCACGACAAGAAGATGAAACGGATCGCAAAGAGAGAGAAAAAACTTATGCGCCCCGGGTTCGAAGGTCGCAAGGAAGGTTTCATTAACGAAAGCTCAACCTAAAAGTGAAGAGAAGTAAGCTTAATCTTTGCAACATGTTTTATTCATATCCTAGATATTCTTCAGGTCATGTATGTTTGGGGAAGTTATTTTCACATCAAAATCTGCAGCCCAATTCACAATCAAATTGGTTATGTTTTGTTGGGAATATATCAAGTTTGTAAGCTTTCACCATTAAAATTTCAGTCTTATATCTCTTCACCATTTTTCTTCTAAATTCAAAAGTTCAAAAGAATTTATCATTTATTGCAAAAATTTAAGGACTAAATTGTAAATTGCCCAATATTTATAAATAGAGGGAAAACACCCTGTTAGCATGGAATATAGAGTACATACAACTGCTTTTAATCTTAAGTTCTTGTAATGAACTAATGAGCTAAAAGAAAATTGTTTTGGGTGGAAAGCAGATTTGAGATACGCTCATTTACTTATCTCTAATTGTTGAGGTGTTTGATTGAGAAGCTGTGAATGAATTATTAAATGAGTAATTATATTAAATTATTTCAATGTATTTGTTGTTAATTTATGAAAGATGTTACATTTATAAATTTGTTGATAAATAATATTTTTTTTGTTTGTTTATGATTTCAAATCTAGAACTTTTTTGCTAACGTTATTTTATTTCATTTATTTTATGAATTATGAAATTGCCGCTAATTTCTAATTTCGAAACACATTTTGAAAGCATAATGTTATGTGAATAATAATAATAATTTTTTTTAAAATAAAATAAAATTGATAATGAATTTTTTATGCTTATTATTATTTTTTAAAAAAAAAATATTTTTGTCATGATGTATGAATTTTATTTTATTATATTTAAAAGAGCCTCCAAAAAACTTAGCAAATTAATTGATTTGATGAGAATTAGGCTAAAATTGATGTTTAAAATATGATCAAGGTGAAATAATTTTTTTTTTTTCTTATTGATATTTTGACCAGTCTTGATTAAGTCAAATGAATTTTATCATTGTGGAAGAAAAGATATTCTATGATTGGTCTTGAATATTTATCACATTTTCCAAGTTCATCCATGTTCATTGAGTGGTGTAGCTATGATCAAAGGGTGAGTTAGTGAAAGATTGAACCAAAAAAAAAAAAAAATTCAATTTATAATTAATATTTAGTGCTTATATCAGGTATTTAATCTGTCATTCACTACAAAATATATAAACTATTTTTTATATTTTATCAAATTATATAAACTAAATTATAATTTTATAATCATAGAACAAAAAACCCCTCACAAAACTTCTTTCGAGTTACATTTATAATTTAGCCGGGAGATATTAGGTAATCTATATGCTTAAAATACCCCTCAGAAATATCACCTTCTTTATTTTTAGTATTGCTCCTAAAAATCACCACCTATAAAAATCGATTTGAATTCATGTTTTATTTTGACCTCGCCTAATAATCATTTTAACTATTGCGGTCGAGCACTGTATTATAAATTTCGAGATCTCTTAGCCTCGTAACTCGAGTCAAAAAACCGTTATTAGCTACACGTCCCTAATTCAATCTCTCTTTCACGCTCGAGCCCTCTTGAGATTATAAAGAAGTATACTTCGTGATGTCAAGACACCTTTTGAAATATAGTAATAATGTGACACATAAAACACTAGAATTGGTAAATACAATCACATATTAGCCAAACTTACTCAAATTAGTATGTAGATTCTATTTTGATCTTCTGAATCACTCAAACTCTGTTTACTGTTAAAAGGCAGTTAAGCATAAAAAGAAGAGGTATGGTGCTGTTCTCTCATTTCTTTTCTCTTCTTCTTCTTTTAACAGAGAAAGTTATATAAAGACAGAAGAAAAGGTTAATAGAGATTGAGAAAACTCAGTGTTTTTGAGGTTGAGAAGAAGAACTTAGTGTCCCATTTTTCTCCATTTCTCGTAGTCTTGCTCTTTCCATCTTTCTTTTGCGCCATTCCTCCAGAGCTGTATCAAAAAAATCATTCCATATGATATTAGCTAATGCACGAGATGGTCGCCCGGGTGTAAGCGTCGATTTAACTTTGATTTTTTTTTAATCAAAATTTACAGTCTTGTTTTTAGTTCAAAGATATGTGCGAAGATGTCTTTAACCAATTTAGTTATGCTTAGGCAGACGAATCTACATTCAATTACACTCTTTTTAGTTAAAAACATTTGGAGTGACAAAATTCGAACCTCTGACCTCTTGGTCAAGAGTGTACAGACGACAATACTAGAAATCTACACAATGGTATGATTTTGTCCACTTTGGGCATAAACTTTTATAGCTTTGTTTTTTAATATCCGTAAGTGTTTTGAGTCAACTTGCCCACCTTGAATATTCTCACAAGACATACTACTTGACCCTACAACATTAGATGTCAAGAAAATTTGTAAAAAACTAATTCATTGGTAGGTGATCATCATAGATTGAACTTATCGCCACGTAGTTACTTAAGGTCCTCTAAACATTTTGCCCAAAAAGTTTCATACTAATGGAGATAGATGTCATCACTTATATACAAATGATCTTTTCCTAGTCAAACCAATGTGAGGCAACTTTGTTTGCATTCAAACGGATAATAGATGTCAATTACTTATGTTCACTTTGACGCCTCTAGTTGACTTTGACCTATTGGTTTAAGGAAAATTAAAAATAACCAAAGATGAAATAAATCACTGAACTGGCTGAAACCAACAAACTCATCCACCAAACAGAGGTTGGAAAAGCTTTCAAATTAAACCAAACCAACAAATTAATGCTCGATTTTGTCTTTTATGAATAGGTCAACTTGAGCATAACTCAACTAGTTAAAAGCATACATAAACCTGGAAGTTAGAATGATGTTGAACTCAAAGGAGGTGTTTATTTGACGTTATTAACGAGCATATTACAAATAAGTTTTTACGACTCATCTTCAAACAATTACATCCAAACGAGCTATTATAATCACTCTAAATAATCATTCATTTTTAATCACTCATTTCTAACTATTCAAAATAATTATTCATTTATAACCACCGATTTCTTATCCTTCAAAATAATCACTCATTTCTAACCACATTCAAACGAACTATTCCCTGCAACCCTTCAAAATAATCACTCTAAATAATCATTCATTTTTAATCACTCATTTCTAATTACTCAAAATAATTATTCATTTATAACCACTCATTTTTAATCATTCATGTCTATTCATTCATTTGTAACCCCTTAAAATAATCACTCAAATCACATTCAAACGAGTTTTTGTCTACAACCCTTCTACAAAAAACCATCATGCAAAAGAGCTATTAACTGCAACTCCTCTACAAATAATTAGATCTAAACGAGCTATACTAAATTCAAGTTTCTAATCATTTAAAATAATCCCTCATTTATGATCACTCAAAATAACTGTACGATTCAACGTCCAAACACCTTCAAAAGATAAGTTTTATGAAACCGAACCAATTCAGTTGATTTGACTTTAGGTTGGGGCTGGAGAGGGAGAGGAGTTCAGAGCAGAAAAATGGTACCTTTTAGGCTGGAAGCATCGTTGGATGAACGGAAGTCTTTCAATCTCTTAGAAAGATCAATAGCGGCATTCTGCTTGGAGTCGTTCTCTTGTACATCTTCTGTCCCATGATATGCTTCCTGCTGAATTTCCCTTACCTGAAATCAATAATGAAAGTTTGAACATCAATGTAAAAAAGAGAAGTCCAAATTTGATACCAGGGTGTAAACTAAAACTGATAAAACCAAATCATCTCACTCAGTTAATTCAAGTCATTGTGTTTGCCTGGTTGATTTTTCGGTCATTGTTTCTATTGTGAGGGAATTTTGAGGACTCAACGAGTCAAAGGGAAACACAACCGAGGCTCGAAGGAGGCGGAACACACGGTGGAGGAGCCCAAGAGGCCAGAAAACACGTGGAGAGACCCAAAGGGGAGCCCTGGGGCACCCGATCCAGGCCCCTATGGGTCAGGTGGTGTTCGACCTAAGCCCAAGGCTCTAGATTCGTCCCCCTGGGCCCACCGATGAACCCTTGGGCCTTGTTCTCGGCCCAATTGTGAACCACTCAAGGTCGACGGGCCATGTCTGACAACGAACCTGACGAATTGCCACCTAAATCTACCCAGTGTGGCCCCACCTATTCGACAGCCCGATCTATGCAAGCATAGAGGCTCAGATTCCAGAGATCTCCCCAGAGAATCTCGACAATACGCAGTGATTCAAAAACCCAGAGAGAAAAGGGGCAATTATGTATGACCCTTCCTGTAAGACGTCAGAAGAGAACCAGAACAGATCAGCTCTGAATTACTCCCAAAATACTCTACTTAATCCTACCTCGTATGTGACTTAGGCATTAGAGGCCACATGAATCACACCATATCGATGTCTAGTATTTTTTGTTTTGTAGGTGCTCGTTCCCGATACAAATTCACAAAATAATCTAAAAGCTAGATTTTGACATCAACAATTTCTTTCTTCCATCCTTTTTATATGAAGTTCCGCTTTTTCTAATTACCAGAATCGAATCATCCTCGCATACATAGTTTAACTAAAAAAACTACCCTGTGCAATGGACATATTGACATTTCCTCCTGAGAATATGTCTCAGGCAAGGGAGACATTGACATTGACTCATGAGAATTATATCTTATGTGTTGATGGGTTATAGGTATATTAGAAGTGCTTACCCTTTTAATCAGTTCCAAAGGTTGCATGACAAGTCGAATCTCTTCTGATTCCCTGATATATTTCAGTTGATCTGCAGGATGAACTCTCACACATTATCTAAGTTGAACACAGTCGAGCCGAGCAACAAGCGACAGTCGATAAGTACAGCAAAAAAAAGGGGGGACGGAACACCAAATTCAGACAACTACTTTTTCCACAACAAAGTTCAGATAAATAAGTACAAAAAACAACAAAGTATTCCCTTCAAGGATAGCAATGTTTCGGATATTAAACATTATTCTTAGAAAATGCCTGAACTGGAGTACGATCCAAACCATGCTTAAATTAACTTCATTTATTACAGAGCTGGAGTGATGAGAAACAATATAGGGTAAAGTTAAAAGAAACAAAAAACTTATTGAAATTGTGTATTCAAAATCGGCTAAACGATGCATGATCATAAATTCATAATTCATCGACATTATTGCCAAATTTTATCCTAATAGAACTCCCCATAAACAATAATAGTGAAGAGCTGACATGACATTTGACAAATTTATCCAAAACATTAAAGAATAATAGTGACCCAAATTATTAGCTACAAGTGTTTTGAAATTCAGAACAGCAATCAAGAAAAACAATAAACAATGAGAGACAAATACACAAATATAGAGATTTACGTAGTTCACTATAATTGAGTTAGCTACATCCACAGGACGAGAAAATAACTATTTTATTGAGGAAATAAGAGTACAAACGTCAGTAAAAACATGATTGGGATTTTAAGAGAGTTTTAAATAGTGCACTCTCATAAAAACATAATACAACATATGGCCCAATACATAAAAATCCAATATGAGTTCAAGAAAGCCTTGGGGTGCATAAGAGGCAATGAGTTCAATCCATGAAAATCTAAATGTTGGGGTGCATTAATTTCCTTCACATCCAAATGTTGTAATATCAGGCAATATGTCCCTTGACATTAGTCGAGATGCGCGCAGGCTAATCCGGATAGTCACAGATATCAGAAAAAAAAAGGGACAGAATGAGGGACATCCAGGAAATCTAGAATTCCACTAATGGATCTGCCGATCCATATCAAATACAGCTAGAAGAAGTCAAAGTCCTCAAAGATGGCCCGAACACTCACGATAAGCTAGCCCGGACACACTAATATAT
>JBBMEG010000020.1:4873789-4900099 GCA_037832605.1 Cyclanthera cordifolia | reverse complement strand
ATAGTACGAGAATGGTTCTTCATTAAACGTTGCCGGTTCCCTGTTTCGACCTCCTTCGTGAATAGACTTTGAGGGTTAGATGTGTATCACTAACTTTCTAACCAATTGCCCATAAGTCCCTTTATTATTCTTTTATATCCAAGGCCCCAATCCTATCGGATTATGTATTTTATAAAAACTGAATGAATGTTTGGAAGGAAAAAAAAAAACCAAAGAGTTAATGAGCTTCAAAGAAATTCCCTTAACCAAAAAATTACCAGAAGTGATATCGCGTTTCACAAAATACACAAAGATGGTACATAAACGGTAAACCTAGTGGAAAAAATGATGATACTAGTCCAACGTCAATCAAACACCAAATGTCCAAGCTTAAGAAAAACAAGAAAATATCCCACTGAAAAAAGTAGCATCAGCTTTACTGACCACATAAGTTACAGATGAATCGTCTTCCTTGATCAATGAACTTCATAAAGGGATTTATATAGCCTTTGCAGCGAGAGCATCGGACTGGCCCACTTTCCCCAAAATCCACAACCTACAATATAAAATCAACTGAATGATCACTGTTTGATAAATTTCAAGCCATTTGACAAGGTAGAAAGTCAAAAGTTTGCAACAATATTCTCCTAGTACATAATAAGTTAATGAACCTGTAAGACTGAATTTATTTATAATATAACCGTTGCATAGCAAAAATAATCATTTGATTGCTGATATAGTATGATAAGGGTAATCATGTAATTTTCTATTCAAGTTTGTTGTTTTCTGGATTAGCAATTTCATTCGTTTTGATAGTTGCTAGTATGTTAGAAACTAGGAAGTGAAACAGCCTAAAGTGAAAAAAATCACAACTAGCCAAGACAAACTAACTCTTTGATGAGGAAAAAATGAAATGTGAACCACGTTTGCACTCCATTAAAAAAAAAAGCAATAATAACAGAGGAAAAAAAAGAACTAAACTCATACACTAACTGCAATTATTATATCTTTAGTTAAAAAAAAGGATGCAATACATACTTGAATGGGCTCCTCAGAAGGATGTAAAAGAGCAAATGGTTGGACTAGCAAAGCCAACTGCATGGCTGATGTATTCAAAAGATCAGCGGTGCATGGGATCTGAAAGATTAAGAAAAGTAAAACAACCAATAATATCAAGATAGAAAGAATTTGCAAGGAAGCTATCAACAAGAATAAGAAGCAAAAGAAAAAAATGGAAAATGACGAAATGAATAGTAGTCACTAACCTGACCAGTAGTGCACCTCATAAAACGTGGACTGCAATTTCCAGTGTCTCTCACAATATACTCACTTGATGCAGGCTTCAGAAAGTGTAAAGAAGGAAACTTGTAACGATTAAAACTTGAAAGAAACACAACAGCAAAAGTAAATAAATTTGAAGTTCATATTTGTGCAACAACACTAACAGTAAATTCAATAGGACGAGAAATAAAAACAAGGACAAATAAAAAGAACATAATTAACACCATGCATATCGAAAAAGTACCGGGGGAATATTGGCTTGGTTGCCTTGACGAGTGTCAAACACGATGATGGATGAATTTGGAATGGGCCTTGGTACTTGATTCGGATCAATTTTCGACTGCATAGCTGCAGGAGATCCAGTTTGGCCAATAGCAGGTGAGATGGTTGTCATAGATTGGTTAGGTGGAGGTGGTGGCATGCCAAACATTCTAGGCGGCTGCAATTGACCAGTTATAGGTGGAGGAGCTGCCGCCTTGTATTCAATGAAGAAGAATAATCAAGTTTCTTGTTTTCAAAATGAGGAATCCAGCTTTCGTTTTCATTAGGATAAATGAATTAATAAAAATATGGGCAATAAATATATCGGCAATATGAGAAGAAAATAATAAAAATATGGCAAGATGAAAGGAAGTAATACGGAATTGAAACAATTGTCTTAAAAGGCACAACTGAAAAAAGTTGAACATCAATCAATAAAATTGAGTTACATAGTAGAGTATTGGTATCATATGCCTATAAAGCACAATCCCAAAAGCTTGCAAATTATTTCTCTAATTCAATCCACAAAAGAAAATGTGTATACTTTTTATATATGTGAGTGTCTAGGCCAAATTATGTGCACATTGGCTATTTTAACGAGATAAATTGCTTGACCCCACAACATTTGGCTATTCTCGCAGGAAAATGTGTATCTACACATATATTTGTACAAGTGAATGCAAGAATGAATACTAGTTTGCAACTTCAACTAACTACTACACAATGCACAAACTCAACAAGCTCTTATCCTGGAAAAATAGAAGATTGATTCATGTTCAAGTAACATCCACGTGTTGAGCAACCAACTATAAAATTGCGGTGAAATCTTACCTTTTAATTTTGAATATACTAGTTATTAGATAGTATAAGGTTCCACCTCAAAATCAATCGGTAGTGAGAGGAGTAGCCCACATATCATATAAATGTGTTGAAGACTCCTAGCCTTTCCAATGTGGGAGAGAGGCCACGGGTGAGTATTTCCGATATGCCCCTTCAAGATGGTGCCACCTATGAAGCACAGACACGGACACGCGACACGACAAGACACGGCGACACGTCTACTTTGGAAAAACTAGGACACGGACACGTTTCGGACACGTCAATATTTTATATATATATATAGCACAAAATAATAATTAGCATAAAATGTATTGACAAATGACAATTGCACTAGAAGAAAACATGTCAAGCTACAAGCTACAATTGCACGGGTGCTGATAGGAGGAAGAGGAACTAGGAAGAGGCGGCAAATTAGAAAAGTGGTTTAGGTTAATTTTTTAAAAAAAACGTTGAGGTGGGCTAGAAAATGGGTGGGCTGAATATGGATGAAATGGGCCTTTAATTAACAAATAGTTGTTTAAAAAAATTGGAAACGTGTCCAATCCGTGTCCGAAGTAAAAAAAAAAAAAGGGACACTTAAAATTGCGTGTCCGACACGTGTCCGGAGCGTGTCCGGCTGTGTCCGACACCGACACTCAGTCCAAAACGAGGTGTCTGTGCTTCTTAGGGTGCCACATGGGGAAGACAATCTTGGATTATATTCGAATTTGTGGACCGAAATACTCGTTTTTGCTTACTCGCTTAGGTCGGATCCAAATTTTTGGAATAATCAAATACCCTCTAAAGTTTTTGCTCACTTGGGTGGGTTCTCAGAATCTTTGAGGGACCAAAAATCCACACAGAGCTCTGATACCATTTTAGATAGTATAAGATTCCAGCTCAAAACCAATTGGTAGCGAGAAGAGTAGCCCACATATCATATAAATGTGTTGAAAACTCCTTACCTTTTCAATGTGGGACAAAAGCCACAAGTGAGTGTCTCCATCACTAGCCAAACCATATATACTCACTGATCAACCCAAAAGCTTAAAATGATAGGTTGGGATAAATTTAATTATATCAACAATTAACCCTTACCTCGTATTCATAGGTTTAGAAATTTGAAAAATGTCGAACAAGTGAAATATTAGCCGAGAGGAGATGACTTCACAAGTGTTTGGACACAAGTCCTTCTGCTCCAATATCATGTTAAATCATCAATCAACCCAAAACGGATCGATCGATGATTTAACATGATTTAACAATACTTGAGTAGAGCAGTAGAAGTCTATTTTATAAAGTAAATTGAAAATAATTAGTCACAAGACAAGTTGACAACTTTAACATATACTAAATTTTAAATAGAGAAGAAAATAATGATGCCTTCAACCCATCAACATGCCTCGTGTAGGTTCTTGAAAATATGTTTTTCTTTTTTTTTTGGGCGGGGGGAGGCTGTCTTCACTTATCAATAAATGAACCGTAAGATTTAAATATCAATTTTATCAGTAAATATAAAATCCTCAAGTAACTTACATTTACATTTTAGATTAAACCGATTCCAAATAGAGAACTAATTTACACAAATTGATAATTTCCCCGTCAATTTCTAGAAATGTTAGAATGTTCTTAAAAAACTAGAGGTTTTTATTCCACTTTTTGTACCCACGTCACATTCTATCAAATAAAATATGTTTCCTGTCCAGACAAAAAAAAAAGGAAGACAACCACTTTGCATTGAATATTTGAAATGAGCATAATAATAACAAATAAAAAATTAATGAGTGCTACCTGACCAGGTTGCATGGGCCATGTTGGTGGCCCAGATGAGGAACCCGAAGGTGCAAATACTCCTTGAGATGCTGACTGTAATGGTGGTGTTGGTTGCCCAAGAAGGCCTGGTGGAGCAGAAAACCCAGGTCCACCTGTAGCAGAATGAACAAATGGAGTCCGACCAGTAGTTGTCATTGGTGGAGGACCTTGTGGTGCATTGACTGTTGGAGGAAAACGCGGCCCACTGGAAAAGTTGTTTTGCATGAATGTTGGAGGATCATTACTCAATGCACCACTCTGAGCACTTGGTGGAGGCATGCTTGGGCTGCTAACAGAAGGAGGAAATGTTGCAGTTGGATGTGAACCTAGAAGAGGCACAGGAGAACTACTGGCCAAACCTGAAGAGAGAACAGTGCTAGAAGGCGGCCTATAAGCAGGTTGGCTAGGTGCCCCAATACCTGGAGGGGGCGGCCTGGATACTAATGGAGACGGTTGTCCGATAGGTGGCCCACTAGGTCTCATTGGAATCATGTTGGGAGGTAATGTAGATGATGGAGGCCCTGAAGAAGGCATATTCGGTCGAGTAATCGAAGATGGGGATGGAGTTGGTCGTGAAAATGGAGGTGGGGCGCCAGATATCCCAGGTGGTGGGGGTGCTGATGAAGGAAGTGGTGGTGATTGACCAAATGGAGGTCTGGAGAAATAATTGGGCATTGGAGGTCGATTGAGATTCATATTCTGAAAATTCTCTGCTAATGAACCAGTATTTGATTGAGAATTAGGGTAGTAATTAGGTGGTGGTGGTGGTTGATTTCTATTGCTTTCATTGGGATGAGGAGCCCCTGAAGGCACAAGAGCTGCCATTGATCAACAAGATTCTACAGAACCAGACTTTCCTGCTCCAACTCAATAGAATCTCTCTATACAAATTTGCTCTACGGATTCAACAATCCAGATCAACTCTACAAGAATACACCAAATCAACAATTTTTAGAACATTCGTTCAGCCTTACTTACATTCATAATGAACAATGCTATTTACAGCAATGCCCCAACAAATAGTCTGAAGTAGAATAGCTGAACACTCTAAAACTAAAACCGGCATACTCAAAGTGGCACTACGACTTGTCTGGTGGGTCTTAAACTGGAAAACATTCTGGAGAGAATATAAATTGACAGACGGAAGTAACCGGGCTACATAATTATAAACTGATTTCAATTACTCATACATGACATTTTTCAATAACGTCCCAATTCACTAATATTCAAACTCTAACGAAAATATCATGCGATCCGCGCTAACAAATGATCACGATAATTCAAAACGAAGCAAAATAAGCACCTGGGTTCACTGTGATATTGATTGCCGTTAAATTATCAAGAAATGCTGTAAATCAGATGAAGACAAGACAAACCCACGTCGAAATTACAACTTTATATGATCGGTAGAGAAAAATATCAGCGAAGGAGCAGTCCAGAGTAAGAGAATCGAAGGGAATCCCCGTATTCCCACGGGAACCTTACACAAATCAAGATCCAATTCTTCAATTCATTACACCCAATTCCGCTTCGGTAGACGAGGGTCCGGATCAAGGAGAAACGAAAACGTATGATGAGGCACATGCGAGATGCAATCGTTAAAACACCGTGCGTATAGTCTAGCCGTGTTTTTTCTTACCGTTTTCGTATTTGCTTGGTTCATAAAATCAATAAACTTTGCTGTTTTTTATATTAAACTATTAATTTACCATTTTATTTCGTTTTTTATTTTTTGGGTTAAATTATGACTTTGGATTTTATTTTTTTTTTAATCGGTGTACACCATCCGACCGCATAACACTTACGACATTATGGAGAGTCGAATCATTAATGTCAATTGAAATATGCTTACTTTGACACTTAACTATACTTTTTTGTATATGAATAAAAATAAATCCCACAAACAAATATCTTTATTTATTTGGATCACCGTTTATATTACTTTTTATAATATATTTAAGTTATTATAACCATTGTTATAATAAAATATGTGTTTGAGTGCAGGTGATTATGAGAGAGGTTATAAATTATTTATTTTTTTACTATTTTCAAATAACTTGAATTTATACTAAAAATGTCAAATAATGAAACAAGTAGTTTTGTTAAATTTAATGACAAAATTGTTTATTTTTCTTCTTTTTTTTTTTTTTTTTACATATTTTGTAATTTTGACATAGCCATATAATAAAATGAAAAAAATTATTGGTGTGGCTTTTTTATTATTTTTTTAATAAATATGAAAACTTCTATTCAAATAATGCACTTTATTTTTGAAACTTAACTTGTCTATTTAGTACAAATTATGTTAGTTAAATAAAGACGTAAATTGACATTACTTCAAACAATCACTGATTAATTTCAGATAAATAATTATGTGCATCATTTTTAATACAAATTATTAAACATATAAATAAAGTAGTTGTCGATAGTAATTCATAAAAAAAATTATATTAAAAAAGTATATTTGAAATTTGATAAACGGGCACACGTATTTGAATAAATGGTTGATTATGATAAATATTGGAAATAGTTATTTTGAACGAATAGATATTCCGAGTGTTTGTAAATAATAATTGCAATAAAAAATTTGTTTGAATATATATTTATGAATAGTTGCAACAAAACACTCGTTTTGATGTAGATTTCAGACGATTAACTATAGTCAAAAGCTTGTTTATATGTAAATTTATAAGAAATAACTATAGTCAACTATTTGAACGTTAAATTTTGTGAAAAATGTGCACTAATAGCTTGTTTGATACAATAAATGGTTTTTACTAAAAGTTGTCACTTTATCTTTTAATTCGATTTTTTAACATTTTTTAAATATATAATGTATTTAATTATATAATACTGATTAAATGAATAAACATCTTCTACGGATATTAGGAGTAGTTAGTAATTATTACTTTGAAAAAAATACGTTCAAACATTCACTTAGGGTGTATTTATTTTTGGTACAAAATAGTGGAGATAAGTGAAAGAGTTAATGGTACTCGGATAATTGTTTGAAAATTGATGTTAGTAGTAATCGAGTAATTAACTACTTATTTGAAAATTGATGTTAGTAGTGGATGATTGATATATCTTACTTGAAATTTGATAGACGATTTGATGAACAGTTAAGAATGATTGTTGACTACAAAATAAACAATCGAGTAGATATTTATTTATTTTAGTACGTCGAGTAGTTTTTTAGTAGTTTGGGTAGTGGCTCACCACTTATTTTATTAAAAAAAAAAAAAAATAATAATATATATATATATATATATATATATGATTGGGTTAGGGGATTATGTTACTGGGTTCTGAAGAGTATTTCAAAACAGTATTTACTAAATACTTCTACGAAAACTACATTTATACGAGGTTTGATTGCAGTCATTACTTTTAAATACTCATTCTAAATAGTAATTGTAAACATTCTTAAAAATTCAAAAAACCTACCTCCAAACAAGGTTTTTGACCGCAATAATTACTTATAAATACTCAAAATAAATCTCAATCATAAATACTAATTTTAAATATTCTTACAAAATACCTCCAAACAAGTTTTTAAATGCAAAAATTGTTTATAAATACTCAAAAAAATATACATTTAAAAAACTTACTTTTATGTCCACTAATGACCCCAATGATATATATATATATATATATATATTTTTTGAGATTACAATCACGGCAATGAGTAAATAACATAGGTTTTCCGTTTAAACGGCGTTAAAATTTGATTGGTTAAAAAGGGTTCCGGATTTAATTATGGAAAAAATGATCATAACAAACCTATATAGAAGAATTATTCCCCATTCAACTGAGTGGAAATTAGGGCTTACGATCGGAGCCAATTCTGTCACATTTTTTTTCTTTCTAAAGATCGAATTAGGAAACCGAGAGTTTTCCTCATTGCATTCAGCCAGCCGAACAGAGAAGTGAAGGGACCAACAACAGCGAGGTTCCGCCCACCATCTGTCGCGTGTAGAATGCTGCCATTAGGGTCGAGTAGCGAACTCTAAAGAGCAAAACGAGGAGCGTTTTCTGGGTCTTCTACTTTGCTCGGTAGGGTGCATTACAGAGTTCATCCATGGCTGCAGAGCCTATGCAGTCTATGTCTTCTCAAAAGAGAAGACCAAAGAGGAAAAGAGTTCATAAAGGCCCAGAACTGGAACATCTCGACTCAATCTCGTGGAAGTCGTCAATTCCCAGTGATGACACTCTGTCTGCGTTCATTGGTTCCAATGATCTTGAAGGAGGTTTGAGCTTCGTTTTTATTATTTTTGTGCGTGCTAAATTAATTCTGTTGTGTTCGTGGCTTTTTTTCTCTTCAGTCTTCAGTGTTCTGTATCTGTCATTGTCCGTTGATTGTTACGCGTTATTATCACGCTGCTTCCTCTTGTTGAGTTATTATTCAGTTTTTTGTAATTTTATGCATGTTTCTTTTATCAACATTGTTAAGAAATAATTCATATGTGTATTGTGTTTTTGTTTTTATGGTCGTGACACATATATTGATGCTAAATGAGAGCTGATGTTTATGGGAGCCTTTGTTTATGGAGCTAAAAAATGATTTTTTATAATCACATATAGAAACTTTATCCAAACGAAGTATTTATTTGTTTTTTTTTTTTATAATCACTCATAATAACTCCTCATTTCTAATCACTAAAAATAATCATTCCGCAATTTTGCAAACAAACCCCTCCTTTGTGGTCTAAATGTTCGATGATACATTTTAGTAAGAATTTTACTTATGCCTTGTAGGTTTTCTTTCACTCGAGGAGATTGATGAAGCTGAGTATGGCCTGGCGATTCCTAAGCCTGAAATATTGAAACAGAAGTTGATATCTAAGGAAGGCAAAAAGTCAAGCAAAAGTGAGCAGAACAATGTTGATGATAGTGGGGATGCACCGAGAGATGGCGAAGATAACATAGCTAAGGAAGAGGGTCACGATGCGATTGTGAAAACTTGCAAGAAAAAGGAGAAGAAGAAAAAGAAGAAAAAGAAGGTAATTAATGAAGTCCCATCAGGTGAGAAAGCTGTGGCTGAAAATATAGGTGGCAGTGATAGCGACGGGACCCAGATGAAGGTTGGAGATGAAATGGATGACGGTGATCATTTGCTGGTAAAGAAGAAGTTGCAAAAGGAAAAAAAAGAAACAACAAACCATGGAACGGGTCAGTCTTATTATCATATATGTTTGAGATACTCGCCTAAGATTCTTGGTTTATTACGACGAGCATTCTATTTGGAAATTTTGTTATTCTTATTTAATCAATTAATTTGTTATAGTTCACGGAGGCAAAATATATTTCTGTTGTATATTTGTCCTCTTGGTTAGCATTTCTACAAGCCTCACTTTTGTATTGCCCTATTGTTTGTCCTGTCTCTCTTTGTTTTCTCATTGTTAGGATCTATGTTTAGGCCTTCTTTTTCTTTTTTGTTTTTATTGTTTCGATAGACACTTTGTTTTCTCATTTTTATCAATGAAATGGCTATTTTCCTTTAAAAAAGAAGAAGACCAACTTAATTTGTATTATTAAAAAAATTTGAACCAACACTTAGGAAGCAAATTCACACTCGAAGTAAATGTATGATAAAGTGTTGCTGTTTTCATATAGATTGTTGCCGTCTCCTATTTATGTTTTGTTCCATTTTCGATTAATGACTTTTCCTGAATAGGATGTAATTATGCATAACAGTGTTGTTTTTATTAGGTGATACCAATGTCGAATTGTAAGTGACTGTTCAGAACTATATTATATTGACAGACTGCGTATAATTTGATTTTCCTTTAGATAAAGAAATTATTGACGAAGTTGAAGAGGATGCAGTTGATGAAACTGAATATTATGCGTGGAATGAGTTGAGACTCCACCCTTTGCTTATGAAATCTATCTACAAACTTGGGTTTAAGGAACCTACAACGATCCAGAAAGCTTGTATTCCAGCTGCTGCTTACCAGGGGAAGGTTTATTTTCTTTCTGTCATTGCAAGAGTAGAAAACAAATCACATTTTTGCCAGTTATTGAATTTTGCTCATGTGCAGGATGTTGTTGGTGCTGCTGAGACCGGATCAGGTAAAACACTAGCTTTTGGATTGCCAATCCTACAACGTTTATTGGACGAACAAGAAAAATCTGGAAAGATGTCTGAAGAAGAGGGAGTGAACGCGAAAATATATGCTCCCAGAAGTTCTCTACGAGCTCTTGTTATTACTCCTACCAGAGAACTTGCTCTTCAGGTGATTGTGATTTCTCCATTTGATACTCACACGTGGTTAGTGGCTTAAATGAATATGTTAATAGTGGAACATGTGGTTAACCAAGCATGCTAGGATGTGCAATATTAAGATTAGAAACACTAGGGTTGGCAATTAGAGTTTAAGAATTTTTTTTTTTTTTATATCGTGAGTGGCCCAGCCGGCTTACGTGCACTTCGACGACTATCAATGCTAGAGTTTAAGAAAAATATCTACCTTAGTCCTTACAATGGTTTTCAAGGTGTTCTCATTCTGGTTTGTTCAGTAAGTATTCTTACAACGAAGTTTGTATCAACTTTAATGCCTTTATGTTCTGTTCACAGTTCACATTGTGTTTTTCATTCTTATTCTCCTTTCTTTCATTCTTTGAGTTGGTATCTATCTTTGAACACCTTTGCTTCTCTTTATTAGTTCATTCACAAAAAAGTCTGTTTCTCATTAAATAACAGAAAGGACAACTACCTACTTATGTTCCTTTTAAGTTATAACTTTTACTCTATTCTATATTTGTTTTATTTTTATTTTGGTGTTTGGAGCACGAATTTAAAATTTACCCATAATGAAGAAGTACTAATGTTAGTTCAACTTGTTTCATTTGGAATTTTGTATGTGTTGAATTTGGGCTTCAACTCCCTTTTTTTGGTCTTTCACTATCAGGTAACTGATCATCTCAAGGCAGTCGCAGTGGGTACAAATATCAGGGTGGTCCCAATCGTTGGTGGGATGTCCACTGAAAAGCAAGAAAGACTCTTGAGGAAGAGGCCAGAGATTGTAGTTGGAACTCCAGGGCGGTTGTGGGAACTTATGTCAGGAGGAGAAATACATCTTGTTGAAGTGAGTTATTCATGATATTGGTTAAACTTGTCCATGTCTTCACTCTCCAGTCATAGAAATTGAAAACTATAATATTATTTTACTAGACCTTTTTTATTTCATCCAGTTTTATTTAAGCTCATTTTTTGGTTTGTTTTTTGCTTTAAGCTTATTAATCAACACACGCTTTTACTTCTTTTACCTAGTTGTCAAATAAGAGCCTTTGTAAATAATGAAGTACTTAGGGGGTGTTTGGGACGCCATTAATAAAGGGAGAGAATGGGACTAAGAATGATTCCCAATGTTTGGGCCACCGAGAATCATTCCCCCCATAATCACGTTTTCCCAAAATCACCTTTTTATTTTCCTCCTAACAACTTTCTCTTCTTCCCCTAACAACTTTTTATTCTCTCCATAACTATTTTTCACTCACATCATATTCATTATTTTATTTTTCTCGTTATCATTCTCTTTCCCACAAACACAATTAATCATTCTCCATAATCATTCCCTTTACCACAAACTCAATTAATCATTCTCCCCATAATTATTCCCTTTCACATTCTCCCCCAATTTTCATTTCTCCAGTAATTATTCTCATTCTCATTACCCCAAACACACCCTTAAAGATTATTATTTTTTGGGTAGGAAACACAAACATTTTCATTGATAAAGTGAAAGTGTTAACAAACTCATCAAAGCAGAGATAGGAGTCAATCAAAGAGCAAAATACTATACTTTTTTTATTGCATCCAGTTTTATTTAAGCTAATTTTTTGTTTTGTTTTTTTGCTTTAAGCTTATTAATCAACATACTCTTTTACCTAGTTGTCAAATACGAGCTTTGTAAATAACAAAGCATAAAGATTATTATGTTTTGGGTAGGAAACAAAAAAATTTTCATTGATAAATTGAAATTGTTAACAAACTCATCAAAACAGAGGTAGGGGTCAATTCAAAGAGCAAAGTTGGTAAATATAAGCCATAATATTATTGGAAACAAAGAGTGGATGAGGAATGGATTTGTATGTTTATGTCGACGTAGCCAAGAAAAGTCTTATTATTTTGCTCTTGTATTTAGAAAATGAAACTTATATGCCAATGACGAGAATCCCTTTTGTTGGATATGGCCCAAGGGTGGAGAAAACATGTTGTGTTGTGCCTGAATAAATGAGATGAAAGATCCCTCGGAATATTCCTACAGAATATGGGGGTGATCTCGTTCAACTCTAGAATAGGAGGTCACACTCGTTAGGACCAAAAGGGAAAGCATTAGAGAGTTCTCATCCAAGAAGAGTATGAGTTGCTCAAAACATCGTCGAGAGATAAGCTCACCAATAGAATGCCAAAGAAACCTATCTCTTATTGTCTGAGGTTTGGACAATGATGGTATAAAACTCTAATGGAGTGCAGTTGTAGGTGATGACTTAGTGACTTGTGAGGAACACCAAACATTCCCATGTTGACGTCGTGGTGGTGAAGAGTTGAAGACATAGCTTTAGGAAGCTCGTCGTTAGAAATTTGTTGCCCCTGAAACCGAACTTGTTGTTGGAGATCTGATTTGTGAGGTAGATTTGAACTTTGAATATATGATGCTTTTGCTGTCAAAGATCCGTTGTGCAAGGAAGTGACACAGAGATTTGTTGCACAAGGATGCTTTTCGTTGGGATCGCAAGGGAGCCAGCCGTCAAATATGTGATGCTTGAGGAAGAAGGTACTTGAAGATCGATGAAGCTCGTCGTCGGAGAAAAGATGCACCGAGGAGGGAAAAAGGAAGGAAGCAAGGCACCGATGAGGAGGAAGTCAAAAGTCCCCCTCTGGCATTGGTGTGGCGTGGTGCCGTAGGGAAAGGGGGAAAGCTTTTTTAAAACTAAGGTTTAGGGAGATTTTTTAGAGAAAAAGATTAGGGAGCCACTTTTAGTGACAACCAAATATAGAAGGGTAAGGTCATGTATTTGTTTTGTGAGAATTGCAAATGTGTGAGTAAGCTAGCTCAAAAACTCACTCTCACTAATATAAGAAAAAATATCAACATACTCAGTTTTGTTGCGTACAAACTTCATCAATTTTCTTTTATCTACATATTTTTTGGTTTTATTTTTCTTCGGATGGTTTACTTTTCCAGCTTCAATTGGGTTTTTTCTGTCCAGTGCAATTGTCACAATCACTTCCTCTTCTCCATTAGCCTTTTTTATGTTGAGCACTTGCACTTCTGAAACCTACCCTGTAAAGTAGGAAGTAAGGAGAAGTTCTAATTCTGCTGAGTTGTGAAATATAAATGACTAAGTGATAAATAGGCCAATAATATTGACACTCTTCATCGTTTCTGTTTCAGTTGCAGACATTGTCTTTTTTTGTGCTGGATGAGGCTGATAGGATGATAGAAAATGGACACTTTCGTGAGTTGCAGTCCATTATAGATATGCTTCCAGCGACCAGTTCTACAGAAAATTTACAAAATGCAGAAATTCCTTTGACTGTTCCAAATTCTCAAAGAAAGAAAAGGCAAACACTTGTGTTTTCTGCTACATTATCACTATCTTCCGATTTTCGTAAGAAACTGAAACGTGGATCATCAAGACCTAATCAATCAGGGATGGATGGTTTTAATTCTATAGAAGCTCTATCCGAGAGAGCTGGGATGAGACCTAATGTTGCTATTATAAATCTGACAAACACATCGGTTCTGGCAAATAATCTTGAAGAATCATTTATAGAGTATGTTTCATATGAGATTTAGCATTTTGTAACTCTGTTGTTTCTATTGGATGTTTCATTTATATTATATACTTGCACAAGGAATATTAAAAAATGTCCCCTAACTAAATTCACTCTATAAATGATGTTTTGTAGTTAAGGAAGGCCGATCCTACTTGCATATTTTTTTCGTACAGTAGGGCTGCTAAAAGTTTCTTTCATTTCTGAACTTTTGAACAACAATGACTTCCAGCTGTAGTACACGTTTTTTTTAGACAAGCTGTAGTAAACGGTTTTTTATAGAAGCTGTAGTACACGTTTGTACATCTTATTGTAGCCTTATTGAACTATGATCTACATTACTTGGTTTTGTCTTTTAAGTAGTAGTTAGTGGTCTGTAGTGTAGCTTTCCTAGTAATTGACATCCATCTCTTAAAATTCTTTTTGATCACAAGCTACTATGAATTGATGGGTCCTTGTCGTCTCTGCCTCCTAATTTATGATAGTTGCAATTTAATTATTTTCAACGATTTGTTTTGACAGTTGTTATATCGCATTTTTTGTATATCATACCATCAAATATGGCTCTGTATATCTTTTTGCGTTTTTCTCTGCATTGATTAATCCTTTTCCAGTGGATGTGGAACATTACTAAATCAGGACCTACTTGCAGATGTAGGGAAGAAGACAAAGATGCTTATTTGTATTACATTCTTTCTGTTTATGGCAAGGGCCGCACAATTGTTTTCTGCACATCCATTGCTGCATTACGTCATATTGCTGCTTTATTATGCATAGTTGGCATCAATGTCTTGACTCTTCATGCTCAAAGGCAGCAACGCTCTCGCTTGAAGGTTGGCTTACTATTTAGACAGCTAGTATTTGTCAACAACTTATCCTACCAAAATTCTCTTCTATCATTTCATTAAAAAAAGAAACAAGTGTCATTGAAAATAGTGAAATTACCATAGAAACTATCAAGGAACTAATAATACTCCAATTGTAAATGATCAAACAAATAATGTAATAATGAACTCTGAGTAATCATTGGGTTGGTCTAGTGGTCATGAAGGCCCCGAAAAATAAGAGGAATAAGTTCAATCCATGGTAAACCTTTAGAGGATTAATTATACGTGTTTTCACTCTATAAATCTCTGGAAAAATTCTTTTTAATACTTCAACCAAGACCTTTTTTTTTTTTTTTTTTTTTTTTTCAATTTCAGGTTAAATGTGTCCATGAAATGTTAAGTATGCATAATTGATTTCATAGTTTTTTTTTTCATTAGAGGTACAGATTCAGAGACTTTCCATTCTTGTTTATCCCAGGCAATCGATCGATTTCGTGGAAGGGAAAATGGGATACTGATTGCCACAGATGTCGCAGCTAGAGGCCTCGATATTCCTGGTGTTCGAACTGTTGTCCACTACCAACTACCACATTCAGCTGAGGTTAGTGAGACAATCTACTGTGTTTAAACTTTTTCTAAGTGTTTCTAAATGTTGTCTTTGACATTAGGTTTACGTTCATAGAAGTGGAAGAACAGCCAGAGCTTCTGCTGATGGATGTACTATCACATTGGTATCGACCAATGAAACTTCCAAATTTGCTTCTCTGTGCAAATCTTTCTCTAAGGTAGCAGATCTACAGTGATTTTTTAATTTGATAGTTTCTATATGCATGGGTCACTTAGGGAATAAATCTTCATTTGAAAATTTACTCCACTATTTTATTCATTTCTCTGCTTGACTTACGTTTTAAAGAACTTATTAGCCGTCCATATTTTTTTTTGTCCGGATGTATCAAGAGCTTGTTATTTTATCAAGATTCTTGGGGGATTAGGTTCCGTCTATGTTTCCCGGTGTGGGCTATGATGGCTAAACATTTAGTAATTGCCCGTTAGGTCTTGTTTTATTTGTATTCAATTTCTTTTTCTTCTTTAAGAAATGAAATTCCTTTAAATTTTATTTTTTATGTAGTCTTTTTGGATCATCAACAATAGCTGCAATATCTTTTGAGCCATCCTCTTATACATGCTTAATTTGCTTCTGTTCCGACAGGAAAGCTTCCAACGATTTCCTGTTGATAATTCATACATGCCAGAGGTTCTCAAACGATTGTCTCTTGCACGCCAGATTGACAAAATTCTGCGAAAGGATTCTCAGGTAAGAATAAACAGAATTCCATACTTATTCTATTGATGTATGAAATTTCTGTCTTTGTGCTTCCCAGTTTCATTCTGGTTGTTCCTTGTTGTGTTAATTGGTGTCAATTGGATGTCAATTTGTTTGTACTTATTACCATAGTGCTCATCCTAGAATTACACGACACTTATTTACTTTTTTTCGTTGTGAGCTCAAATACATGATTCTGATATCCAGGAGAAGGCAAAAAAGACCTGGTTTGAGCGGAATGCAGAGTTAGTGGAATTAGTTGTGGATAACGATGAAAGTGAGGAGGAGAGAGCAGACAATTATAAGCAGAAGAAAGTTGGCTCCATGCAGTTAAAGAAATTGCAACAGGTATTCGTATTACCCACAATGGATAATTTTGCATTAAAATTTGATGATATGGTAGATATGTTAAATACAATGGATAGTTTCTTCCTTCAACTTCTTATTACTTGTTGCAGGAGCTCAATAAGCTGCTTTCCCACCCCCTGCAACCAAAATCATTTTCACACCGTTACTTGGCTGGAGTAAGTATTACTATATTGCTAAAAGTTCTGTCCTCAAGTTTGCTCCCTTCTTTCCCTTTATAATTTTTTTGAATTAAGGACTCTTTTTGCCAAATGTTGTAATACGACAAGTGTTTGCATCCGGAGGAAATGTTCCTCTGTAAGAAAAGGAAGTGGAAGGAAGAAAATAACAGCTGTCTTTGCTAGGGGAACAACTTACTATAATTTAGACCATGAATTACCCTGCTTTTGGTAGGGATAAAAAGAAAGAAAGAAAATATCCCTTTCTTTTTATCCTTGTCAATGTATGTTTTACCCAGTTAATGGCCCAATGGGTGCCCTCAAGTTCGGAATTATTTTTTGCTTTCAACTATTGATCGTTGGCTGAATTTTTCTACCTTTTATTCTAAATTATATATTAACTACAATTCTGACTCCTTATCAGGCTGGGGTTTCACCTCTTCTGCAACATCAATTTGAAGAAATGGCCAAGCAGAACGGAACTATTCAGAATATGGGAGATAACAAAAGAAGGAAGTTGGCTGCTATTGGTCAAGATCTTACGGAGCCACTTCAAGCACTTCGAACTGGTGGTCAGCAGGTAATATCAAACGTTTTCTACGGTTGAAATATTTTTTTCTTGATAATCACTTTTCTTTGGACTTGTTATGGTGGCATTTTAACTTCGTCGTATACTTCTTTGACAGGTGCATATGGATGCGAAAGAGATGGTTGAAAAACGGAAGAAAATGGAGAACCTGAGGAGAAAGAAAAAAGAGGAGAAAACACGTAAACAACTAAAATCTTTACTGAATGGACTTTTTGCTGATTTTCAAATTTTCGTCTTTATGTTTTCAGTTCTACAAACTTGTTGTCAAATCTACTCAGGTTCCTCATCTGCAATTCTTTTTGCAGGTTTTCGTGATCAGCGGAGAAATAAACGGAAACAAATGAAAGGCAAGATTTAGAAGATCAATCATTCTGGTAAAACTAAAAATTTATAGAACTATTGATACGCTGTTCTTGTGGTAGTTTGAGGCTGTAGGGCTGTTTTTTTTTTTGAAGTTTTATACATTTTTTAATGTATAATGAAAATTTTGGTAAACGACAGGGGGGGGAATCAAAAATTTTAGCTGAGACGGGTAGACTTTTTGGAATGTAAAAGACATGGTTTTTTAGTCAAATCTTGAGGCAGATTGAATAATATATTTTATTTTTATTTTGAAAGCCAGTATTGGCATTGGCAAATGGCAAATGGCAAATGGCAAATTTGTAGTGTTCTTAGACAATTGAAAATTTTGATTCCAAAATCCACACTTCCAAATTCCAACTCAATTAATATCAATTTGCTTTTATTTTTGAGGAAAAAAGATCATTTTTACATGGACGTTCTCAAGAAGTCTATTTTAACCCTTGGAAAAAAAAATGTAAACCATTAAGTTTTCATATCACCAAATTACCCTGAACTTGAATAAACAGTGCAACTCTTCATAATGAAAAAAAAAACTGTATACAAATTAATTAATAAATTACATAAAATTCAACCAATAAAACATTCAAGGTCAGGCCTTGATGTAGAAATCCAACCAATAAATCACCAAGCGCAACCAACAAAGGTTTAGACATGACTCGGATAAATATTGAGAACTTCACAACATATTATATAGATTATCGAGATCGTTTGTTTGTGCTAAGGATAAGGAATAGAAAGACAAACACCATTAGAATGACAAGGGGCAATAACATAAACTAATGATAAGTGGGTGTACAAGAACCGTTATTCTGATTCCATCCTTATCTAACTAGAGATACTTTACTCTTTTAGGATGAGATCTTCATAGAGCTCTTCTTTTTTTGAAGAGTAAACAAAAAGATTAAATTATCATTTTGGTTAATACCCTTTATGGAGCTGTATTGCTATAGAAAATTTTGTTACCTCTGATGAATGCTTTACTGGACAAACCACCAAAATTAAGATTTGTTCTTAATAAGTGAAGGTCAGGTGCACTTAAACAATTCTCATGGAACAATCCACCTAACTTTGTAACATTTGGACGACGAGCAAACTCGTAGGAAAATAATTTTTTTAATAGGTGATCATCATGGATTGTATTCGTAATCTTTTGGTTTTCTAAGGTCATTTTCAGTCTTGATCTTTAAGTCAACTTATGGTAGTTGAGATATGGAAGAAGTATGTAGTACAAAGTGCATGCCTTCGAAATGATAGAAGTTGCTCGATTAGCAACTTCGACTAGTACCAGCGATCACCGGGCAGATTTAGTTAGATTTATTTTTTCAATTGAGACATACACCATGCATACATACTTTGTCCAAAAAGAAACAACTAGAAAACAATGTCTTAACTGAGCTTTTGGACCATAGGCCATAGCTTATCCAGTTTCCCTTTTTATATAAAAGCTCACAAAGTAAAGTTTAAAGATAACATCTGGATTATACGTGAAAACTCGGTGAAGTTAAATAATAATCTCTACCAAAAAATTCAGCAAAAACGTGTGACTAGATTGTGCATGTTAGCTTTGCCAAATGCAGAATTTGGTGTGAGATTCCCTTGCAAATCCTCAAAATTCCAAAGGAGTTCATCCCATAATTGTTGGTCTTCCATGGAACTTGTCTCCGGCACAGACAGCAAGAGGCTTCCTGACTGGTCAAGATCATCCATTTGAGGATTGTAGTTACTGATCATGGCAGTACTAGAATTCTGCCTTATTGGCTGAGAACTATTTGTAGGCTTGGATTTCATTACATTTTGTGGTTTCAGTTCCTGTTCCTGTTGCTGTTTTAGATGTTCTCGATGATGTTGTTTTTGCGGTCGTCGTAGGAGCTCCCAGTATTGTTGTTGTCGTTTCTGCTGCTGTTGATATTGATGTTTTCTTAGAAACCGAGCATTAGGCTTTTCGTTATGGTTAGAAGTCACATTTTCCTTTTTCTTGAAATGGGTTCTCCAATAGTTCTTGATTTCATTGTCAGTTCTTCCTGGCAAGCTTCTAGCAATGGTAGACCATCTAGGATGTTTACAAATAAAGTGTTATTTCTCTCTAGTTGTTCACAATTTGAAAAGGCTATGGATAAATATTTGACAAGGCTTCTTCATATCTTCAAGTATGATATTGTACTGCCCATGAAACTTGTACAACTATGTCCTTAACCTAAAGTGTTATGTTATATTGTACCCTAAAAATTTTTGTAAAAAAGGGTTGGTTACCTGTTCCCCCATCTAGCATGAAGCTCTAGGATTATGCTCTCTTCATGTGGGGTTATCTGCCCTCTCTTTAGGTCTGGCCTCAGGTAGTTTACCCATCTCAGCCTACAACTTTTCCCATTCCTTTTCAATCCTGAAATGCACCAAAAGAATTTATAAGAAAACACTGAAGTTAGCTTAAAAGCTTAAGAAAATTAAAGCAGAAAAGAGAAATAATGACTCAAACCAAGGAAAATGCAGAATGGAGATGCCCGATTTTGAGAGTAAACACCAAAGAAAAAAAAGCTTAGGAAAAATAAAGAAGCAAACTTGATTTTAAGTAGGAAACTAACGATCGATTTTAAGTGAGTAAACAGAATTCCTATGCTCAAGCAGAACAACCCGAAATTTGGGAAGAAGGGTCTTGGTGCTTAGATGACGAGTTCAATCCATGATGACCACCTATCTAGGAATTAATTTCCTATGGGTTTCTTTGACATCCAAATACTGTAGGATCAGGCGCTAGACAAGGTTCACGCAAGCTAGCCCAGATAGTCACGGATATCAAAAAAAAAAAGAAACGAAAATCATACCTGTAAGGTGAGCTACAGAGTTCCACCTTCCTTCACCATGAACTCTCACATACTCAATCAGCAAGCTGTCTTCTTCAGCAGTCCAAGGCCCTTTCCTCCATTCTTCTTCCTCTACTTTGCCCCAACCAAAATGCTCAGGCATCATCATTATCACCTTCCAAAACCCTACTTTTCCTTCTTCCTCTCTATGTTTTGCTGCTTAATGTTATGGTAAGGATCTCAGATTTCTGGGTTAATATTTGCTTCATATATATACACACTCAGTTTCATAGCTTTTCTTATCCTTTCTACTGTTCAACTTATAGTGATCGTCGTCATCTTTGAAACAACATTATAAAATTGTCATATGTGGCCTTTATCAATATTTTATTATGTATTGCTCTTCCCCTCCCCTTAACTTAGTCTGCTTTTTGGGACTGTCTAATCTTATTCATATATTAAAATATGATCCATTCCATTATTTTTACTAGATTTCCATCATGCTCTTAGAAAAATATTATAAAGTGGTGAGCTTGGAGTCATCTAGATTATACATATAGATTCTTTCCTAATTTTTAACTAAGGGGGTTCATATATTCCCCCGTAAACTGATTCGACCGGAATTAGGGTCGGTCAGTTGATTTTCATGTGTATGTCAGTCGGTGTCGGTTAAAAAAAAAATTAACTAAAATTTTCAGTCGGTTAATAAATTTTTCATTTATAAAATATTTATATTTTCATATAATTAATTAGATTTATTATTAAATTATGGTAAAATCAACTTGATTTTAAATGTGTTTTTACAATATATTTGATATATTCATTTTTAAAAATTAACTCTCAAAATTTTTAATATAAATTTGTATGATGAATATGTTTTTAATTAAAAAATAAAAAAGATAAAAAAGAATGAACTAATTTAACCGACTTAACCGATAAAACTGACCGACTTAATTGACCGGTCCGTTCAGTTTTGTTTTTAAGTTAACCGATAAGGACCGATCATTCCTATTTTTTAACTATGAACAAGGTGTCATTGGCCTCGTAAATATACAAGATTGTAATATTTTTAACTGAAAAAACATGGAGTGGTCTAGTGGTTAAGATGATCTTAAAAATTATGAGGTGGAAACATCCAATGTTGTAAAGTTTAGCGGTATGTCTCGTGACATTAATCGAGGTGTGTGCAATCTGACTCGTATAGTTACAAATATAAACATATAAGTTATTCGTTTATAATAAATTCTTTTCAAGTAGAAGGTTGACAACGCAATGGTGAAAATATGTCAAAATAGTTAGCTTTCAATATTCTTTTTCTCACATAAAAAAACTCTTTTTGTTGAGAATCAACAACTAAACTCTTGTTATAAAATATTTAGAAAGAAAAAAAAAATCTTATTAATAATTTATTCTTAAAAATAATATTTTACAAAATTTAGAGAAGCCAAAGAATTAAAGTGACATGAAACTCCAACAATAATAGTGAATCGAAATATGAAGAATAAATATTTTTAATGAAGGGAAAAATATAGCATTCGGCCACGTAAACCCATCTACTTGAAAAAAGAAATGGAATAATTAAAAAAAAAGAAGTTGTGAGTGGATGGATGAGCTTTTGAACATAGAAAATGACTGCATACCGAACGGGATTTCACCACCTGTTTGATTAAGGAGAGATGAGATGAGATGAGATGTGCAGTCTCCTTTAATTCTTCAATTAAATAGAATTATTTTTATGCCATTTCGGACATTATTAAGATATTAAAATGAGTCATCTGGACACGTGGCTTTTTCTTATTTTCATCAGAGAGAATGCTTTCCATAGATTTCCTCTTTGTATCTTCTATGTTTTTTTTTTTTTTTTTTGTTAATGAGTTGTTATAAATTGGTTGGGATTACTTTCTAGTTTTAAAACTTTTCAATAATATTTGATAACAATACTTGATCTTGTGATTTTTTTTTTTGAGATTACATTTGGAGATAGGGGATTCGAACTCGTGACCTCATGGTCATTCATGATCTCTTTCATCTATTTATCAAGTATTTATTTATTTATTGTTCACTAAATTACTTTATTAGGGTGCGTTTGTTTTTTGGTAGAAAAGAGCAAACAGTGAGGTTATACATTTTTATTTTATTTTTTAAAATTTGCCAAAATTGAGTTCTTACTCCAGAGTGTGAATTTTTATTTATTTATTTATTTTTGTACTATCTTAGTATAGCTATGAATCTAAATAATATTTGATTTTCATTGAAAAAGTAATGACTAAAAAAAGAAATATAATAATATTCCGAAGAAATTTGTTTAGAGAGTTGCTTGAAAATTGTCTTCTAGCAAACGTGTGATGCACAAAACCATAACTATATGGAATTTCACCAACCATATCCATTTAAATATTTATATGCTCTAGATCTCCTCTATTAAACATATGATTTAATTAATCAAATTAACAGTATGCTTAAACGTTATGGTTAATTTACCAATACTTATTAATTATTTATTTATCTATCTATTTTCTAACATGTATATGAAATCTAAAAAAATAAATTGAAATTCAAAAAATTCTTTTTTGTTTTTGGAAGTTCAAGAGAAAAAACAAATTTTGATTAGTGTGTGTGAACCTAATTTTTTTTTCCTCATCAAAATAGATCTAATTACTTTCTAGTACAATAGATAATCTTTTTTTTAAGACATTTAGACTTTAATTAATAGCTGTAAGAGATCGAAGGATAATGTCAATAAATCAAGAAACTATTCAAGGAGGCAGGACACAATATGGTCAAAATTATTAATTTAATTATAAAGTCAACAAAAAGAATTATCATTTGTCAAAAAAAAAAAAAAAAACGACTGGTTAATTGTATCATTAAATTAAGTTGGAGATACTCAGTTTTAATTTGAGCTGGATGTCGATATGTTTACCAGTGGGATTGGAAACTCTAACCACAAATCGAGAGGATGATAATACATATTGATGTCAGTTGAGTTATGTTCACTTTTGTTAAATGATTCTCCTCATTAAACTACATGTTAAAGTACTAAGATAAACAATTTTTAAAACAAAAATTTTGGTATTAATCAATAGATTTTACTATCATGTTTTTGATTTTGACGAATATAAATATGAATATTTAATTCGTAGTCTCCATTCTTTTGATGTCTCCCGGTAGCTGGCTTAGGGACCGACCCGATCACCTCTGCCATATTGTAATTATCTATTCTCAAAAAAAAAAAAAAAAAAAAAAAAATTAATTGTGGTCAAATTTTTACTATCAAAAGACTAATTGAAATGTACTAAAAAAAACTAATTTAAATAAATTAGATTTTTTAAGTTAATTATATTTTAATAAATCGAATCACCGTATTTTGAATTTGCTTTTGTTAATTTTTTAAGTCTAACAAATCTTGAAAAAACAATATTATGGGTAGTCCAACATCATTCTTTTTTGTTATCATATCATTATAAATATATATTCTTTTTGTTAATTAAAAAAATATTTTGGAGTGAGAGACTAAAATATGTAACACAATAATTTTTAGGTTATAGATGATGCCATGGAAAGTATGTTGATTTTGAATATGAATATTGATATTATTAGGGATGGTATGTTATTAATTTTATATTGATTATATTTCCTTAATTACTTATGTCATTGGCTAAATATTTAAGAATAATAATTTTATTATTAAACAACAAATTAAAAAATTAATTAAAAAACAACAGCAATGCATACTCTAACATCTCATCTCATCTCATCTCCCACCATCCTAAACAAGAGTTTCATAACATAAACAACAACAATTAAGTACGTTTGTATGGACTGAATCTTATGTCAAAGCTATTTCGACAAATGTTTTTAGGTGCCATTTAAAATGATAATAATATTTTAGTGACTCCTAAAATGAAACGTTAACTCATAAGTGGTCTACTCTAGATGATGAACATTATAAATTGAATTCTGATGCTACCTTTAATTTTACAGGAAACAAATTTCGAATGGGTTGCATCATACTAAATGAGAAAGGGGAAGTTATGGCTTCATTAACTCGACCGTTTCAAAGAGTGCTCAATGTGAAAATTGAAAATGCCTTGACAGATGAAATTTAGTGACCTTTGGAACTAGACTTTTGTCGTCTAATAGTTGAATCAGATGTGGTCATCAATAAATTGGCTCGAAATTAGAAAGATCATTTAGAGTTAGCATCTATTGTAAGAAATTCAACAAGAGACAAAAGAGTCAAAGATTTTGAAGAGTATTGAAGATCTTATAGGTAGAAACCAACTAAAATTGCACTAGTAATTTAAAAATATTCCCATTTCTTTCTCCTTTTTTCAAAATTTAATAGTTTTTATTATTTATTTTTGAAAATAAACATTTAATAGACTTTTGGTTAAAGGAAAAAACTTTTGTGATTATGATTATGCATATTGCTTTGGTCATCCGGTCAAGTTTATTAATCATTTGGATTAGGGCTTTTCCAATGCCCAAAGTTGAATTTCTCCTATCCATAAAATACTAAATGTAAAATAATGCAGGGTGGAGTGACAATAAATTAATTAATGTTAGTTAATTATATTTTTAATTATTTGATCATTATTAATAAATCTAATATATTAATAATTAATTTATCTACCAAATCAGCAAGAAATTAATTGAGCGGCCACCTATTATTTTAAATGGAGAAATTTTTTATCCAGAGCCTAAATAAAAACTCAATAATTTCTTGATAGTCAATTAAAGATAAGAGTAATTTGTTTTTTTTTTTTAAGAACCTATTATTTAATTTACGATGAATTTGTCTTTTGGGCAGTTAAACCTAGCAAAATTATGAAACTAATTCACATCATCACAACCTCACATAAATATTAATTTATTTACATAATTATATATTATCAAGTAAATTGACGACTTTATATATCTCTAAAAATTGTTTCCTTAGTAAAATCATCTGCACAAAAAAAAAGGTCAGAGAAAAATGTTTGAAGGTTTAATGTCAAGTGAGGTATGGCTATGGAAGTCAAGTGAGAGTGAGAAGTAAATGGAGGTTGAAGAGTCAGGCTCTGCTGACATTGGTAATATATTAACACCTACTCGATCAGTAATTCGAGTCCTTGTAGCGCCCTATATGCATGGTTAGTTGTTCTCGTCCCCAGCTTGTACTTGAGTTTTTTTTTTTTTTTGAAGTAGGCTAAAGGAGAGAAAGAGACTTTTGTTTTCCAAATGACAAATTTGACCTCTTTAATATTTTTTTTTTTAGAGGACAAAAGATCGTGGACAAGATGTTTTCTAATAGCGTCTAGAACATCTTCCATGACTTACGAATCAACTCCCTCCTTCACCGTCAACCGTGATAAAGAATGTACTAATCCATTCACATGTCTCCCGCATAAAAAAAATGATATGAAAGAGAACCTTGTTGCCAACTTCAAACAATCATCTACCATTATGTCTTGACTCACTTCTTGTAGAAACTCCTGACCGAAGAAACTGAGCAATACATTGATTATTAGTCTCAACCTCCATTCTACCAAACTCGATACTCAATGCTATCTTGAGGCCTTCCCGAATCGCCAAGGCTTCAGCCATTTCGGCCTCAACCACTCCGCATACCTATCTACAAAATGAAAACATTACATCTCAATATTATTCCTTACTACTTCTCCAATACCACATCTTCCCATTTTTAAAGAGATTATCGATGCATCAGTATTTAACTTTACGTACATTATCAATTATGGGTAGCCTCCATACAAAAGGCGGGTAAGGTTGTTGCAGTTGAACATGCCTCTCCCCCTAAGAGTAAGACGAGCACTTTTAAAATCTTGCCGATAATGAACACGATAATCCGAAGATTGGCCATGAATCCTGTTAAGTTTTTGTGACTCTACATCTTTAACTTGGGTTAATTAAATGTAACCTTAGTTAAATATTGGGTTAGGTCAA
>JBBMEG010000020.1:4827006-4850002 GCA_037832605.1 Cyclanthera cordifolia | reverse complement strand
GTCAATGTAAAGAAAATGAAAATGTTAGATCCTAAAATGGAATATGCGAAAGGGGAAATAACAACGAAGTTTAAAAATCAGCGGCAAGTTGGAAAATCTTTGACAGAGATCATCTCTCGCCACCGCGATTCATTGTTCTACGCCATTCGTCAATTCCATTCACCGACAACCTTCGATTCTTTCTTTTCTCTTTGATTTCTTCAATCATGGGAAACCTAAAGCTTGAAGAACAGCGCATCGAAACATGATGGTCCAACTAACCCCCCCAGCCTGAATGATTATTCATTTTCTCTTTTGTTTTAATCTTCGTCGACGCCCGAATGTATTCTCTCAAGGACAAAGTCTCCGAGAGGTTCTCCACCCTCTTCTCGAGTTCCACTACCTCGGACTCCTCTAAGCCACCGGCGCCTGTTCCTCACACTCAGGTTCTTGTTTGTTTTGTTTTTGGTTTTTTTGTCTTCTTTATGGTTGCTTGTGTGTTTGTTTGCGTATAATGTTTTTGGCCTGATTGACAAGATGGGATGTTCTAAGTGCTGTTTAGAGATTGTGCGTTTTGTGGACATTTCGATAATTTAGATCTCGTGGGGAATTCATTCTTGTATAGGGATTTGGATTGGAGGGCTGCCCAGAACATAATGTTTGGGGATTTTTATGTACTGATGTGGCTACGGTTCCAAGTACTTATAGGAAATGAGATATACGACTCAGGACCAGGAGGAATTATTTTGTAGGTATTTGGGATCTTAGGTTTCATGTGAGTGTTCTTGGTATTTGATTCACATTTTGTACTTTTTTTTATTGTTTTTTTTTACCATACAAAATTGCAATGGTTTGGGTTCTTGAAAGGTAATGGGCTTGGGCATAAGGCTGCAAGGAGCAGAAGTTTTGTGTTGTAACTTGCAAGTATTTGACTTAACTTAAGGTTTGTTACTTCAGTTCCTCAACACTCCAATATTGGGCCTTTGAAGACAAACTGAGCACAACTTAACTCGTATAATAAATGTGTTAATAACTAAGAGGTCTGTGGTTTAAGTCCGCCAATACTTTAATATTGAGCTTTAGAATTGCTTGACGACAAAAACTATTACATGAGTAGAGTTTTTTATCTCAATTTTTCATCTTCTTTTCTTTGACGGACTCATTTGTGTATGTCTTTGCCAATTGGCCACTACATGGTTTTATTTATGTAGGCCAGACCGAAATCGAAAGGGAGAAAATCACTTTCTTCATATTTATCCTTAGTAATCCCTTCTGTACATGGATCTAAATCAACGGGTTCTCACCAAGATATTGGTGCAATTCCATCTCCCTCAGTTCAATATTGTGATGCAAACAATGATTTCCATGATGAAGGCTCAGATACTTTCTTAGAATGTAATATTCTAAGCAAGACTGAAGAAATACCTATTAATGAGGGAGAAAATAGGGATTGTGGTTCAGCATATGAGAAGGTAAAACTGAATAAACATGGACTTGATGATGACCCGGCATTTGGAAGGAGCACTTCTAGTTCAGAAGTATTTGAAGAAGCCGTGGACCAACCCACTCGAAGGAACCCCCTTCCAGACCTCACAGACGAGTCTGCTTTTATCTGTGCAGACTTGTATGAATTTTTGGGATGTTGTCTACCCAACATTGTGAAAGGTTGCAAATGGGTCTTACTTTACAGGTAGTTGTGCTGATATATTATAGCTTTCACCTACAATTAATGAAGTTTTTTGTTTTATTTTTGATTTGTGATCTGATTCATTTCATTTCAAATGAAGGGCAGTACGTTGAAGCATGGTATATCTTTACAAACTCTTATTCGCAATAGCAACAATCTTTCTGGTCCTTGCTTACTGGTATGTTGTCACATGACTGTATGAGTTTCACTGATGACAGAACTTGTAAATGCTTTAAATATAGTTATTTGATATAGATTGTTGGAGATACGCAAGGTGCTATATTTGGTGGTCTTTTACAATGCCCGTTGAAGCCTACAGCTCGAAGAAAATATCAAGTTGGTAGCTTTTTCTTATTACTCCATTCCCTTTAAAACGGTAGCACATTTATGAGACTTTGGAACTGGGAGAAAGGAAGGAGGTTGCCTTTTAGAAGTTCTTTTAGCTGCTTCATTTTAAGCTATAAAGTTCTACCTCATTTCAAGTTGATGTTCTATATGTTAATATAAATTATTAAACCTGTGTCATATTTGGCTGTAAAAAGAAATGAAATACCAAGTTATATTCAAGAGAATTCTCTGGTAAGGATGGATTCTTTCCACATTTTGTTTCTTACCCCGGAAAAAGTAGGCTAATCCATAATTTATACCTCTTATCAACTAAACATGCCTATACTTCTTTGTCCTTTATATGGGAACTACTATCTAATTTTTATGCTCTTGTGTATTTGATAGGGAACAAACCAAACATTTGTTTTTACAACAAAATATGGTAACCCGAGGCTCTTTAGAGCAACAGGTAAATATTCTTTTTTTGATTGCCACTGTTTGCTCTGGGAGGATTCGCAGTCATACTGTTAAATATCCTAGTCTTGTATTGTGTCTTGTCCAATTTTTGAAGGTTCTCTTCAATTAATGCTAAAAGTTGATTAGCCATCATGGGTGGGTTGCTCTAGTGGTCAAGGAGGGTTTTGTGGAGATCAAGATTTTATTGGGTCTACCTATGAAATAATTTCCTACAAGTTTTGTTGACATCTAAATGTTGTAGGGTTAGGCGATATGTCTCTTGAGAATAGTTGAGATTCTCGTAAGATGGCTTGGACACTCACAAATATTAAAAAAAACTAAAATTTGATGTATGGTTAGCCTATAATTATGATGTCTCACTTATACTCATAGGCTTCTTTGTCTGTAAATATGAATCTAAAGGATGATATTCCTTGAGAAAATTTATGGTCCACATTGTTCCATTCCCCTTGTTTTTTTACCTTTCTCTTACAAATGCAGCATACAGTTCTTCTATTTTTCCTTTGTTAGAGTACTGATTTTCATCTAAGAAGAAAATTTTCAGTTTTCTGGTAAGAAACCATTGATAAGTGCTTGCTTTATCTTAATATCACTTAAGATATTACAAGACTTGGCTTTGAAGGTGTGCTCCCTCAAGATCTCAATTTCGTGACTCACTTGTGACATTAATTTGTTGACCTCCCGTATCTCCATTCTTTCCATGTCTCCCCATGCCTGGCCTAGGGACAGGTGTGGTTATCCGAGGTAGAGTGTAGCGAAACTTCGATTTCCTGGTTTTCAAAAAAAAAAGAAAAAGGTGATAGTCTATTTCTCTTTTAAAGTTTCTAGAAGTTTTCACTTGTAGATTCAAATCTGTTAAAAGATCAAAATTTTCTCTCGGATGGGTCGCTCATGGAAGAATTGTCATCAACCTTGTCTCAAGGATCTTCTCTATGGTATAGGGCCTCAATGAAGGATTATCCAAAGATATGTGTCAAAGGATTAAATTTTATTCTATGGATACGTCACTCTGCTTGAAGATCTAGAACAAATATTTAGAGACCTTTAGTGTTTGTTTCATAGCCATGCTTTGGTGAGGAGTTCAGTGGAAAGTTGGTTTTTTTTTCCTTTTCTTTTCTTATTATAATCTCTCTTTGCTTATAGACCAGTGGAGATGATGCTTTTGTAATATGTTTCGTTAGGAACTCTCTATTTTTCTTTATAGAAAGTTGATTTTTCTCTTTCCTTTGAAACTTTGGATCGGAGAAAAACAGAAGGGTTTGACACACTTCATGCTTCCTTTTGGCCATTTCAGCGAAATATATTTTCCAATTAATTCACTTTTATTTGTCCACAATGGGAGCTTTTCTTTTTGCAACATTTTTTACTCTCTCTTGTTTTTGGCCTTTTCTTTTGTACTTTTATTATTTGTTTATCATTGGAACAAAAAAACAAAAACAAAACAAGACTCCTATTTCTTCCCAGCTAACCTCTCTAAATGAGGCCATAATTCTATTCTGCTGTTATTTAAAAGATTTGTATCTGTTGCACTGATGCAGGAGCCAACCCCTATTATTATATTTGCGTAAACGATTTACTAGCACTTGGAGGTGGTGGTAGCTTTGCTTTACGTTTGGATGGCGACTTGTGAGTTACTCCGTTTTTTTCGTGGAACTTTTTCCACCACTTTTGTTATATGCCAAAATTGACTAAATTGTGTCTTTTTGTGTAACTAGATTAAGTGGAAGTAGTGGACCATGTGACACATTTGGAAGCCTATGCTTGGCGCATGACCCAGAGTTCGAGCTAAAGAATGTCGAGGTAAAATTACTTTCTCAAACTTGCTTAGCTTGAATATCCATGACCACCAATCGAGTGGATGGTAGATCCACCATTTAAAAATATTGTGAAATATGATATTGTTTTGTTGTATACCTGTTTGTTTTTACTTTCGTTTGCTTTTCAATGCTCGGTTTCTTATTAAAAAAATATGATAATAAAGTTCTATCATGCGCTTTATGTGAGTACGTCATTCTATTGGTCACATGCTCACCTTTAGTAATATAAAGAGAAAATGCTTGCTTTTACATGAGCTTTTGTGGTTCTTGCAGTTGTGGGGTTTTGCACATGCGTCAAGATACTTCAACTGAAGACCTGTTATGATTCTTCTCAGAGTTTGTACTCATATTTAATTATTTGTGGTTATAGTCTTCATTCTTCTTTTCGTTCTTTTAACTATTTAATTGATGATCTAATTAAAAATTCTTTCATTTAAAAGAAGTCTTTACCTTTTTTCCTTTTTGTGTGTACTGTAATTCATTGCTGTATCGGATTAACAATTATTGTTTTGTTGACCACACTTAATTGGGAATTGGCTGTCACTTGTCAGTTCCAAATGTATACCATAATGTCATAAATTGGTAAATTTGCCTGATTAAATTTGGTTTTTTCTTTTATGTATGCGCACCTGCACCTGTACTATTCTTACCGGACAGATTGTCTGACCCTAAACATTTGATGCTTGTAATTCTATATTGATCCACTTAGAACTTACTTGTATAGCTTCCTCTTAATGAACTTCAGAAGGCATCAGCTTCACTCAGTGCTTGTTCTCGACAATACACCAAATAATGAAATGAAAAACTTTAGAAAGCTCAGGAATTTACTTCTCTTGATCAAATGGTATTAACTACTTATTAAATCAAAGCTTCACTCATAGGTTTAGTAAGGATTTGGTTAGCGAGTTCGTAATCCCTCAATTTTGAGTGGCATGGTACTTTGTTTACCTTAGACCTGAATAATTCTCTTGTTTTGATGAAATCTTTTATCAACCTGACTATATCAACCTACTAATTTATCATCTCTTGGTGATAAACTGATGCCCCACTTAAGAAGAAAATCTTTCGGTGCGTTTTCATCCCAGAAGGAGAGGGATCTTGGAGTTCTTACAGTGGAGGAATCTCTATCTCGCTCCAAACTTCTTGTGGAGGAGAGAATGGAGAGATCCTGTATTTAGAAGGATTGAACTTTTTTTTCTCCTTTTCGAAGGAAAAAGACATAGGTAAGATTCCTCTAATTTGAGGATTTCTCTTTTTTCTTTTTTTTTTTCCTCTTATATGAAACAAAACTATTTGCATAATGAAGGAACCCTGTGTGTTATTGAGTGCCTTCTGGATTTATAGAACGGTATGTTAATTTAAGGATTTGGTTGTTCTACACGGATGCTTAGAGAGTCATGGAGCTGGTTCTTTCTCACGAGGTTTTGATTTTAATTTCACTTAAATTCATGGATCCATGTTTATTAGGTTTGAATACCCTCTTCTGATGCTATCTCTAGATTGTTAATGAAAGATTCTCAGCAGTTTACATGAAAGACATGGTTCGAATTCAAACTTTTTCATCAAGCTACGACATTACATAAACTAGAGCATCTGTGTGCAGGTTTCTGCTTCCAATCACTCGCCAATAGCAGATGGACAGGTAAGATCTCTCTTTTCTTTGATCATATTGAAAAGATATCTGCTGTCTTTTATTTATTGATCCTCTTGTGTGTGAATAGAAATCTAGAACACCGTATGAAAATTGAGTGGAAATTAAGCAGAACGACCCCCATCCCCCAAAACAAGAAAAATAGAGGGAGAAATAGAGGAGACAGTTGGATATGACAAAGCTTTCAATTATGGAAAAAGTAGCTGCAAATTTTGTCTGAGTATGAGTGAAGAGAGCCCAAAAAAGGGCCGAGGGCCAAAAACTTGAATATATTCACTTCAAAGTGATTCACACTATACTCGATAAGGTGCCTTTCGAAATGGGATTCTCTGGTTTGTTTGAAAGCCTTTTCGTCTAGTTAAGGTCATTTGATATGATATTTAGATGCCTTGAATTACTTTTGCCTAAAGTAACCGCGTCGTTATGTGGAGGGAGAACGACGGAGGGAGGGGGGGGCAATTGAATAAGAATATGTAGAACTTTCTAAACCAAATGTTGACATGATAGGGGCATTTCAAAAGTTAAACAGCCTTTGTAGGTGGTCTGTAATTTGGTTCTAACCTTTGTTTCGATCAAACATTTTACTGACAAAGTTGCTGCATTATATAGTTTTTTATATTCTCTCCAGCCAGGGCCTCCCTCTTATTTCCATTAAAAATGACACAATTACATGTGCTTTTTCTGCATTTGCATTCATGAGCATCATCTTTCTCAGAGATTGTTTTCCCTGGAAACGAAACCGACAAAAGATTTCGGGGAAAACGAACTTATGATACAAGAATTTGTTTTCGATAGTACAAAATAATGCATTCCTGCAATCCCTGAGTGTTTGGAATATGTTTCATCTTGAGTAAAGGCAAGAAATGTACGTAAGATCTATGGACTGGAACAATATCTTTGAACTGCAAAACAGCATAAGGTTCAAAACATGGAGGAATTTGAGTTAGGCAACTGGACCATTTCCAAACATTGCCTTTTTCTCTTTTCTTTCTTTATTATTTGTTTATTTGGCCTAAATTTAGAAAAATATGGCTCCTCTTTTGGAAGGGAATTTTGTAACCAAATGTTGCAAATGCTTGAAGATCTACTCAATAATAACAGTTTTTGGACTTGTTTGCCGTTGCTTCGCTTGGTTTCGAGTTTTCGACCTTTAATGATGTCATTGGAATATATAGATGCATAATTTCATATGCATTATAAGGTTGTACTTGTAATTAAAATTATCTGAAGTGAGGACATGGTCTGAAAAACAAGGTTGTTTGAGAGTTATCAAAATGCGCCTTTTCAAATTACTTATGATATAGTTTTAAAGGAAAATAACATGAAATTCATTTTTTGAATTTTCACCCGAGTTTATTGATTTATTGGTTTTTTGTATAACATTTTTTTTTAAGGAACACTTTTGCTTTGTTTTTTGTTTCTTATAATAACCTCTTGATTTTAGTTGGCTTGGATTTTAAAATCAAGCCTGTTTTTGTTTTTTTGTAGAAAAGAGTGGAGTTGAAAGACTAATGGTAATTTGATATTTGTTTGGAGATTGATTTTAGTCGTTAGATAATTAATTACTTGTTTGAAGATTAGTATTAATGGTGAAGTAACATGTTTGAGGTAAAATTTGAGGTGTGGTTTGATATAAAGTTTGATAAACAGTTAAGAGCAATTATTTACTATCAAATAAAAATGAGTAATTTTTTAAAATTAGCGGTTTACCCATTTTTTTTTACCAAAAATAAATATAGTCCAATAGTAAAAATTAGATGATTAAGAAGAAGATGATAGGAAGTAATGTTTATACGAAAAATAAAAATTAGAGCAAAACAATGTGGAACTTCCAATCGAGAGGGAAAGTGTAACAGAGACAAAAGGAAAACCGTCTCAATCATATTCTCTCTCTCTCTTTCTTTTTTTTTTTTCTTTTTTTTTTTAAAAGAAAATCTCAATAATATTCTTAAAACGTGGATGCTTGAGATAGGATTTTATTTGAAACCCCAATTTCGACATTATATGATTTGTATATTGCAGGTTATAGTTAATGAAATATTATATGTAAAAATGCCAAATTAAAGGAAAGAATAAGTTCCATTAAAATATAGTTTTTTTAGTCAAATTAAAACATTATTTTACTTTTAAATATTATTTTCGTTAACTCTATTGTTGTTCACTAACATAATAAAAAAATAAAAAAGATTTTTTTTTTTTTAGTTGAGCTTAAAGATTTAATTCACGACATTTTAGTCATAAAAATACATTTATGCTGCTCCATAGGTGTTTATGGACTAATTCTTTTTTAAGGTTAATAAAAAATGGTCAAAATATTAAATTATTGAAATTTCTTTTCAATGTATCTATCCGTGTTAAAGTTGAATATAAGTTGTAAACATGATTTTTATTTGTCAAAATTAAAACGAACTTTAATAAATTTAATGATATTAAATAGAACCGGTTAGCTAATTTAAGTTCTCTCCAAATATTATTGAATAAAAAATATATTTTATTTTAGTATTTCAACTTTTTAAATGTTTAATAAAATTTTATAGGGGAGAATAAAATTATGTTTATGTTTATATTGCTTTTTATATATATATATAAATAGTTTTTATTGCTAAATTCTTGTTTTTCGTTGAACTCAAGTTTTATTTATCACATAAATCCATATAATGTGGTATAAAAAAAATTCATTAAATACAATTTTTTTTTTCAGGGATTAATGATAATTCCTAATAAATACAAAACATTAGGATAAAACTTTAATATATTCTCGTTCAAATCATATCTTGCAAGGATGGTTAAATTATCTAACACCATGCTGGTCAAATCAAGTCAAGGTTCCCTTTACACTTAAACCAAACAACAATGAGGATTGAATTTTTTTTTTTTTTTTTTTTTTTTTTTGAACATATGAATATATATCAATAATTGAAATGACAAGTGATCTAGATTGCTTAGGTATCTAACCAAGAAACCTTTTTCATATCTTGGCTAATCATCTTGTTCTTTTTCTTTTTTAACAAAATCAAATCTTATCCTTACCTTTTTTTTTTTTTAATAATGGCCAGGTGTCATCTTCTCATTGGATGATTGGAGATCTTTCATGTTTCCAAGGTTTTAAAATGTACAACATGATGTGAGAATTTAGCCATATAGAGTAAGTTTTCCTTTTTTATATTAAATTAATCCTTTCATGATTAAGTTTTGATTTATGTAATATTAACCAGTGAACATAAAACATGAATTAGTTCAACAAAAAACATTAAAGGAACAATTTTATAAAGTTTATTCAAAATTGATTGAAATTAAATTCAAATCCAATTAATTAATAATGCATCTTAATTACATCAAGAATATGAATAAAAACAATTAGTAAAACAAATGTGTAGAATATAAACATTATTACAAGCCAAACATCTAAGTTGTGGATTGGAGAATGAAAAGCGAACGACTAATTATGTCTCGTCGTCTTTTTTTGATAAATGGGTATTATTTTTACTTACTTTATTGACCATAAATTCTTTTTAAAAAAAGTAATTTTTATCGAACCAACAAGTTATTTCCTAAACGACATATTTTCTTAAGCTTTTATTATATACAAGGACGTTAATACAACTCAATTGAAGCATTTACTACCTTAGTTTTAAGATGGTTTGAACCTTATAAACTTTCTTGGTTTAAAATACAAAACCAAAAATCGAATTAGTTTTAAGAAATAATTATGTGTTCTAAGGTGTGGATTGGAGAATGAACAACCGACAACTAATTATGTCTGGTTATCTTTTTTTGTTAAGTTGGTATGGTTTACTTACTAAAACGACCATAAACTCCTACAAACAAACGATTTTTTTCGAACCAACAAGTTGTCTCCAAAAAAATATATTTTTTATTAAAATTTTATTAAATACAAGGACGTTAATACAACTCAATTGAAACATCGTCTACCTTAGTTTTAAGATTGTTTTAACCTTATAAACTTCCTTGGTTTAAAATATAAACCAAAAATTGAATTAGTTTTAAGAATTAATTATGTTTGTAAGATTTAGAATGGCCCACCGCGACCATCGGGTTGACATCTTGTGGAATGGCAGGCTGACTGTCCGTACGGACATCCCTAAATTAGAATATTTAAAAAATAAAAATGAAATGTCCCACAAAATAACTAACTTTGTACCTAAAAATAACAACTTTCTTCTTTTCTTTTTTTTTTTTCTCTCTATAATTAAAATTATTTATAAAAAAAGATCTTAACACAGACAGAAGCATAAACAAAATTTCCCTTTCCCCCTTCTTTTTCTATAAAAACTCTGTCTCTGTTATTTCTTTTTGATGGAAATTTATTGCCTTTCTCCTTTGAATTTCTTCTCCCATTCCACTGAAACTTCTGCTTTGCTTCACCAAAATCCAGTTTTCTTCTCTTCTTTTTCTCTTTAAAAACAAGCACTTTAGGCTATAAAATATCTACTTCGAGCTATGTTGCAGGACGTCGTCCGCTCCGCGTCGGAACAAATCCTCCCCATTGTAATCTTCTTACCCTTTATGTCTACGATGTTCGTGAGTGTCTGGTTCAGCTTCGTTTGTGTGTTTGTTTGGTATTGGATTCTTATTTTCATGAATGTACATGAGGTTTATGACAAAATGCCCAGCTGCCCTTTTCAATTAGAGTTTGAATTATTCTTTCTTCTTCTTCATCTTTGATTATTGGGTTGGATTCTTGTTCCATATAACTATGATTAATGATATAGAATCATTAGATGGTTAGCATTTCATATGGAAGTGATTTTAAATTCTATTTGTTTGTCCAAACTTGGAAACTTTGCCTCTGTTTCAACCAAATTTAGTAACCCTTTAGCTTCTTTGATTCTTTTTTTTTTTTTTTTGGTTCTTTTTCATTCCTACATGTCATGCGATGAGCATAAGTGCACATCCTTTTCAACTTTGCACAACAAACATGCAGCATTAGAGACCATTCCTTCCTTTTGAAAAGTTTGTTTAATTAATTGCATATTGTTTTACCCTAATGCCTTTGACAATTCTGGTATGTTTAGATTATTTTATATTTGTTGTGAAAGTATTACATTTTCAGGACTTCAACTGCTAATAATAGGCATTTTCCCTCCTGTTTCTTGTACCTAGTTGCATATTTGAGAAGAGGAACTTTATGAGTTTCTTTGTGTTTAATATGAAGAGTTGTGCTTCTTGCTTGATCGAAGCGAGCACTGATTTCTTCACGAGCGTTTCCAAGGACATATTGGTTGTTGAATCCGAACCGTTCTTATTTTTGTTTAGTACCCTTTGGTTTTTGAAGTGGATTCTCTATTTGTACCTTTCTAATTTCTTGTGTTCACTTTTTTGGTTTTTGTATGCATTTCATGGTGTTGAAGGTTAATGCTGGCTTTTGTTATGGTTTGTCTCTACAGGAAGAACTTTCGAGTCCGATCAATGCGCAAATATTTGATTTCTACGATCCTGATTTGTTCTCGGATACGCTTCAAAACCCCGAGTTCAATTCTTCCTCGAATTGTTGTTACGACCAGAATTCGTCATATGCAACGAATGTGTCTCAGTCTCCGGAAACAGATAACAATGGAAACGACAATGACAACGCTGCTGCAGCAGCAGCTGCGGCAGCGTCGTTTATGGCTGCTAACGACGGATCGGCTGAAACTAACATAACGACCAACAGTACTAGTAATCTGACTGCTATATTTGATTCCCAAGAAGAGCTTGACAATGACATCTCTGCTTCCATCGACTTCTCTCCGTTGGCTTCGTTTTCGATACCTCAATATCTCGGCATCCAGTCGGGGCAGCTCGATGTTTCCCAAATGCAGTGTCAAATGCCATTAGTAGATCAGATGATGGAGGGGCTTCTGCAGTGTCCTATGCCTCCAGTTGGAACTCTCCTCGACCCCGATCTACAGTCAATTTACGTCGACGATTGCTTGTCTTCCTTGACGTCCTACATGCCACTGAATCCTTCTTCCCCTTCATGCTCGTCGTTTGCCGGAGCAAACATGCCAACTTACCTGCCCCATGCATCAATGAATCCCGCTGCATCTTCCGTCGAAAGCTGTGGAATGTTCCCTCTCCTCGGCTCGGAACTACAACCGCAAGACCTTGACTTTCAGGGAGACAACTGTGGACTCTACAGCCAAGACTGTATGCAGGGAACTTTCAATCCAGCAGACCTTCAGGTACTTGCCTAAACTCTACTCGAATCCAAATCGTTTTTGAAAAACGAACAAACAATCAATCTAATGTCACTGTCCCTCTGACATTTTGTTGTATATATGAATTTAGGTGCTTAACAATGAGACCCTACAAATGTCTGGTGGGTCAATGAACTGCTCTTCTTTGGCATCAGATCTCACAAGCTTGAAGGACAGTACTTTCAAAGTAGGAAAACTCTCCTCAGAAGAAAGAAAGGAGAAGATTCATAGATACATGAAGAAAAGAAATGAGAGAAACTTCAGCAAGAAAATCAAGGTCCTTTTATTTGTCAATTTCTCACTTTCCTCCCTCCTCTCTTTTATAATCAAACTCGAGAAATCGCTGACATCTGAAGCAAACTTGACAGTACGCCTGCCGAAAAACGCTAGCGGATAGCCGGCCACGGGTTCGGGGACGGTTTGCAAAGAACGACGAATTGGCAGAGAATCACAGGGCTGCTTGCAGCAACAATGAAGTAGAAGAAGAGGAAGTAAAAGCTCTTCTCTGATTCTAACTTTTGAAAACTTCACAATTTTTACGTCCGTAACGGGTAGAGCGTCGCGGTGGTCGAAGACGTGAGCTTTGAAGGTGTGCTCCCTTCAAAGTTTCGTGTTCGAAACCATTTGTAACATTAATTTGTAGATACTTCTCGTGTCTCCATTCCTTCGACGTCTCCCAGTATCGAAGCAAAGTTTCAATTTTCCGATTACCATAAAGAAAAAAACTTCACCATTTATATGTATATGTATTGATATATAAATTGTTTTGTTTTTGCAGGTAGTTGTTAAGGAAGAAGATAGCATGGTTGATTCCTCAGATATCTTTGCTCATATCAGTGGAGTGAACTCCTTCAAATGCAGCTATCCAATCCAATCTTGGATTTGATTTCTTTTTCTTTGATGTTGGTTATTATAAATAAATAATCATAATAAAGAACAAAAATAGAAGAAGAAAACTACAATTTTGCAGGACCCAAATACAGATATTAATTAAGAAATATAAAAATAAATATTTATGGTATATATATGTAGCAGAAAGAAATAGTGATGAAGGGTCATAAATTATAAAATAGAAATAAGTTTGAGTCAGACCACCTAGCAATCAAACTTTAGCAGTTTTCAATTTGTAGATATCTCATCAACAAATTCAAAATCCTTACATATATATTTGTAAATGTTAGGGGTTTTTGCCCTCAAAGTTGCTATCATTAATGTATGTTCAACTCTAATTATAAGGTTGTTATGTTACTATTACATCACTACCAATGTTATGTTCATTTTGCTTTTAATAACTTTAATTCGACATCATCAACCACATAATTCTCATCTTATGTACCACCTAGCTAGTAGTCAACGTTAACATATATATAGTTCCAACTACGGGTGTATATAATAATCAACAAGCAACCTCTATTCAGGTCAAATCATACTAACTAGGTTGTGTTATGATTTATTAATATTTGTTAGATTGGATTGAGTATAGCGTTGACTAATTTTGTATTCATTCAACCTAATTCAACTCGAATGAATGAATAATATATTTGTATATATGTGAGAGTGTGTGATAAGAGAAACTAACTAATAACATAGATTTTTTTTATATTGATAAAGAATAGACACTAATAAAATTAGTTATCATCTATCTTTTATTCATTTGTTTGTATGTTAATTTAGTATGAATTGAGATGTTTTATAAAGGGAATTATGAGATTAACCCAACACGGAAAGAAAATATAGAGTTCAGTTTGATTGGATTGCTCTAATCCATAGAATTGGAAAAAATGATTGATTAACTCAAAATTTTATATTGATCCTAAAACTTCATGCAATTCCAATCTAACTCGAACCACATGTACCCTAGTTAAAACTATTTGTAAAAACAGGACAAGTATTGTAAATCCTAAAAAAAACATGACTTTTATGAAATATTTTATGGTAGGGGAATAAATTATTATAAATTCGTATGTATATAAATTAAATTATTACAAATGAGTTGGAAATATTAACAATATTTTCTTTTGAAAATAATATCCCTTAATATATTCCTAGTACATTGTTTGGTACATCAACTAATTTAGTATTATTTTTCAATAAACCCAAAGTTCATAAAATTGTCATACATGACGAGCAATAAAAACGAAGAGATGCTCCAAAAAATAATGCTTGAATTCCTAATAGTATCTGGTGCCACATCAAAAGAATAAAACAACACCCACTCGAACAATGAGCTATAAAAAAAACTACCATGTTGTTCGACCTCGAGCAATAGTAAAAAGGATAAGTTCTTTGACTATAAAGATAAATATATAATATTTGCAACAATGTTGTTAAACCTCTAGAGTCTGTCAAAATAGCATCTATCAACACTAATTAGTCATATTCAATCAAGGTCAAACGAAGAGTCCCACACCCCCATGCCACCAGCTACCTGATACATGCACGAATTGCTAAAGGTACCATATGTTTAACACTCCAACTCACTGAGTCTATCTAATGCCTCTTTCTTAGCTGTCATGATTGGGTGATAATCATTATCCCGAACCATCCATCTAATGCCTTTTTCTTAGCTAATTTCCAAAATCTCTAACCTTAGTACATATATAATAAAAAGTAATAATATCAATACTCTGACAAATATTTTTTTAGTTGGAATGGCATTATTAAGTCAATTCCATGCACCCAGCTTAACCTTTTGGAAACATATGGAGCCCAAAACTTCCTCTTAAGAGCTATTTAATTCCCTATTAATGTCAAATTGTCGAAATTTTATGAGAATCCTTGATATCGCAAGTTAAGCATTATGTTTTGTAATTTAAAATTAATGATAATTTTATAATTGATTTAAAAAAAAAAATTGTAATACATCACATCATTAATATTATTGATTTTATATTTTATATTTTAATAAAGAGTGTGAATAATAAATAAATAAAATGGAACAAAACTACCAAAAAGCACCAAAATTAATAATAATTTAATATTTGGAATAAACATAAAAATATTAGTTTTATTTTTTTTTTAAATGTTTTACGAGCGTTTTAAAGTATTTGTATCTATAGTTATTAATATGTTTTAATACAATATTATACATATCATTTGATACCAAAATAAGTAGGTGAATTAATATTGATGATTACATTTGATTTTTTTTTAAGTGACGTATTTGTAACTATTTTATAGATTTGATTAATCTTATAGATCTCTAAACGAATTATTTGTAAGCATGATTCTTTCAAATCATTATACAATATTAATCCGAAGACGTACTTAATAATTAAATTTCGTGTGAACGCTATATTCGATATCTTTATTTTATTGTTGTGTTTATTGTCTCTAATTTATTTTATTTGTTGAGAACTTTATTTTCTTTATTTAATTTGTTTGAAATCAGATTATATATAATTTGAAAATAAGAGTGATATTTCGTTTTTTATTTTTACGCAATCAAGACGATTATGAACATAGTTTTTTTTTTTTTTTTTTTTTTAAACAGTATTTTTTTAAAAAACCAAGATATCGGACATGTTTTGGGTTTTTTTAATTATCGTACAATGTTTATTTTTGAAAATTAAAAATGGAAAAAAAAATTAAAAAAAAAAAAATTATTTAACAAGTTTATCACATAAACTGATAGGACCCAATAACCCTACGATATTGAGGTTGAATTCTCCTCTAAAAAAAAAATTATAAACTAATTAAATTTAAAAAATAATTACCACTTTATAAATTTAGCAAATATAGTTAATGTATTAATGAATATTATGGTATTTTTTATAATACAAAATTAAGGATTATAAATATAAATATTTTAAATTTAATTATATTTATAATTATTGGTAAAAAACAAACATCCAGAATTTAAAAAATAAAAAAATAAAAATTTTGGGTAAGTTTATTGGAATTGGGCCTTCAGGATGGAAGAGGTACAGAAAGAAGCCCTAAGTCCCATCTTTATATAAATCATCACAAAGCCCTAATTTTCACTCAGTTGATCGTTTCTGCCGGCAAAAATGTCGAAGCGAGGTAAGCAAAACCCTTCTGCCGTTTCTCTTTATTCTTATCAGTAGTATTTATGTTGGAGGGTTCATCTTTTGATCTCCTCGTCTTTCTATTCTCACCGGAGGGCAACGTTCTTATTTCGCTTACTTCTATGATATCCTGCTGCACTTTCTTTTGAATCTGTATCGAGCCCACAATTTATTAGTGTAGATTTATTGAACTTCAAGGACAGATCCATTTTTAGTGTGGACTATGATCGATTTGTTTCTTCTTTTACAGGGCGTGGAGGATCTGCAGGTAACAAGTTTAGGATGTCACTGGGTCTGCCGGTGGCGGCGACGGTGAACTGTGCCGACAACACTGGAGCCAAGAACTTGTATATCATCTCGGTTAAGGGTATCAAGGGCCGTTTGAACAGATTGCCATCGGCTTGTGTTGGAGACATGGTTATGGCTACTGTCAAAAAGGGTAAGCCCGATCTAAGAAAGAAGGTCCTCCCTGCTGTCATTGTTAGGCAGCGTAAGCCATGGCGCCGAAAGGATGGGGTTTTCATGTACTTTGAAGGTATGTACCCAAGTAATATTAATTATGAGTTAGATACAACTATGATACACCCCTGTTCGAACTTTGACCTGGAATTGTATTCGAGCTTAATTTCCGTATAATATATATAATTACTCTGTTAGGAATAGATTCTTGTTTTGGATTTCTTAAATGTTTATGTAGTTTTCACCGAGATTGTTTGTCTTACGGGGGGGGGGGGTCAAAAAGCAAACCAGCTTGCTTCCAACAGTTCTTTTGAAGGACGAGTTCTTTTTTAAATCCTTGTTGGTAAAATAGAGTTGATGCTTGTCCTAGTGGTTGACATAATTGGTAAATTCTTATGCTTCCGTCTCTGCAAGTATTAGTTTTGAAACTCACGATTGTAAAAGAACAATTTGTTTCTTAAATTTGGGTGTGACTGTCAGATCGAAGTTGTAAAATTCTTTAGTTTCTAAAATTTGAGTGTGAGTGCCTCAAGTATGTAGACCAGAAAATTTCGATTATTGCTATCAAAATAATAGAGTGGCTATTTTTTTTTTCTTAGAATGTCATGAAGGCAAGGACTCATTGAACTGAATTAACTATGAATGCTTTCTTATATATGCAATTAATAGTAATCTAAGTTTATCCATATTTATCTTCCATGCTCAAGTCAGGTATCATCCTTATTGTAATGGTTGATATAGTTACGAGTCTGGTATAATAACTGTGTTCATCGTTGCGGATGTGTTTAAGCTTTCATGCTCGTATCCGTTACATATGGGCATTACATCGTATTTGTTCATAAATATTTCCACACTTGATCATCAGTCTTTGTACATGATCACCAGCCCTCAGCAGATAATTCATTCCTATAGAAACTTGGCTGTAGAACCCTCCTGTATCTCATTTTCGGTTGATCATTTTAGAAGCAACTCGTTTGAATACAATTTTCTGATTTCTAAATATATGATGTATGTGCAGATAATGCAGGAGTGATTGTGAACCCAAAAGGAGAAATGAAAGGTATATATGATTCATTCATCATGCGCATTCTCCTTTTAACTTCAACATTTTCAAGTTTTGTAAGTTGGTTTGCTGCTGTTTACAGGTTCTGCAATTACAGGGCCAATTGGAAAGGAGTGTGCGGATTTATGGCCTAGGATTGCAAGTGCAGCCAATGCTATCGTTTAGTGTTTTTGAGTTTTCCATTTTTGATATCTCTTAGTGTTTACTGTTTCTTATAGTACTTATTTATTATCTCTTCGAATGTGAAATTTAATGGAATATTTTTATAACAATGATTTAGATTTTGAATTGTGATTCCAAACTCTACCTTCGAAGTTGTTTTAAAGTGATGAGATGAAAATCTCCACCTTCGGTGTGGCCACTAGCTTTTCATTATGAATCTTTCAAACGATCTAGCATAGCTTTCGAATTTAAATCTCATTTTTAGTTGTTTTTAGAATATTCATTTATAACTTTACATTTATTTGCATGCAAGAGTTTGTATGAATTCTTCCACTCTTATATAAACGAAATGCTGGTTTCTGTTTATCTTCCAAAGGATCCAAGATAATGAACTTGTTTCTTGTGGTTTAATTCAAGATAATCAACATATTAGTGGGAAGAGAGGGGAGAGAAAGAAGAGGACTGGTTGATGAAAAGAGGGAGAGAAAGAGGAAGAAAAAAATTTGTGATGTGAAGGTATGTAGTTTTTGTTGTACTGATGTTTTAGAGCAAAGTTTGCCTTGAAATTTGTTGAATATTGTAGAAGTTGAGGTTGAGATACAGTAAGTAATGAGTTTAATTTTTCCTAGTGTTTTTTTAATTTGTCTTTATTTTATCAAAAAAAAATTTATCAAAATTTATTTAAAAAAAAAAAAAAAAAGTAAACAAAGAATTAATTATTCCTAAACTGAAGGATGAACATATAAATATATTAAATATCACAAAAACCAATAAACCATCTGAGCATCTCTCTCCCCCATATCAAAATACCTTTTTAACTTTGACAGTGACGACACACTAAATAAGCAAACCACACAAAACAAACAAACTAAACACAATTACACAACCAACGGCTCTTATTTCCCCTTGTCCTTGACAATAATCTACCAGAAATGAATCAATACATCTTGTATTGAGCAGTCATGTTCATCTTGGCACAGTACTCGAAAAGACTCCCATCGAAACATCGCCTTACCGCCTCTTTCGAAAGGAAGCCATCCTCATCCCGGGCCAGCACGTAGAGCACAAACCATTCGAACTTGGCTGCAGCCCTGCACTTGAGATACATATCGATTATAACAAGAAAAAGAAATGGAAGAAGAAGAGGAGGAAGCTGAGTAATTCTACCATCCGAAGGGATCAAAAGCTACACGGTTGCCTTCCGTCATGTCCCAAATTTCTCCTAGGGAAAGCTTATCCGGGTACGTTCTCGCATACTTGCTGAACATGTTCTCGAAATTCGCAGCCACATACCTAACGTAATACATTACTAATAGATTATAAATTCAAATCTTGACTTTCCTAAGTAGTAAGATTTAAAAACAGGGGTGTACCTTCCCTCAGTGTCATAGGCTCCAGAGTCGCTACCATGTTTATCTTTGTGAATGTTGTAAATATAGATAGGAAAGAAAGGTGAAGGGATCCATCCCTGCAAATGATATATATTAATTAATACACATATATATATATATATTACATAACATTAAATAATAATTAATTAGTTAATTACTTACTGGTAGAGTAGGATAGCTCATGCAGACATTTATACCAATTGCCATTAGTATTGATGCTATCATATTAAATCCAATTGCTCTTAGCCCTGAAATAAATAAATAAGATAATTAAACAATGAATAGAGAGAGAGTTCAAAATTATATTTACGTACCAACGTAAGTCTCCCAAGGGTAGACAATGCCATTGTCATCTTGGTCGAAGAAGGCGACATGCTGCTGAAGAACGCTCATTCCATGGCTCCTATGCCCTACCGTCCCCGTCGGATGCGACGTGTCTGGCGCCACCAGCGCCCTCGCCAAATCTAATTAATTAAACAAATTCATTTAATAATTAGATCATCCATTTGCATGTTATTTATTAAAAAAAAAAAATGAATTTGAAAAAGTGTGGTAGCTAGTGAGCAGTCACATGGCTTGGGGAGTGTGGTTTCGAGGTCGTTGCGGACCCTCCGGTGGCGGGTGACGGGCGCAAATCGAGCCTCGGTGGCAGTTGCTTCGTTGTCGGTGACCAAAGCCATGGTGTTATTAGTAGCGTACTACCTGTTCAGAGTTGAGAGAATGAATTTAGGTTTATATAAATAAAGAAAAAGACGAAATTTGAATTGAGAGCAACAGGATTGAGGTGGCTGTGGAGTGGGTGGTGTGTCGACATGGTTCTTGCTTTGCATGTCTTTGTGAACCCACAACTTCGACACATCGATTCTCGCTACATCGGTGACATCGATCTCTGTACAAAATGTTTATTCCCATGGATTTATAGATAAAACTTTTTAATATATACTGCATGCTGACGTAACAAGTAATAAATGAGATTAATTTGAAAAAATAATAGAATGAATAACAACAAACCACTTGTTGGCAAAATCAATACCCAACGCTAGCAAAAACAATACTCTTACAAGGGGTGGAGAGACTCAAATTAATCCTTGGTTCCAATAATATTCGTAGGTTTAAAAAGGGTAGAAAGGGAATTAAAAGATTTTTCTTTTCTTTTTTTGGAATTTTTCATTAAGAAAAAAACTTAAAACGAAAAAAAATTGATGCATATAAAAATTCTAAAAATTATGGTACTATATTATCCTCTCACCACATCAAACATACTTTAAAAAAAAAAATTATCATCTTAATTTCTTAATTTTTAAAGTGATTTTACATTTTGTATTTGATTGTAATAAACTTATTAATATTATTGAAAGGATTTTTTTTTTAATTTTAATTTTCAATTTACTATAGTATTAATTTTATGTTTTTTTTTAATATAGAGATTAAAATTGGGTTAGTGACGTAGACATTTCAATGTTTTTGGTATTATTGTTTTTCAACACCAACGTCATAGGTTCGATACTGAAAATCGGTAGTAGCGTCATGTATGTAAGGCTTGTTGTCATCTCTCCAAATTATACTAAAGAAAAAAAAGACTAAACTTATACAAAATAATTATATTTTTGTGAGAAGGTAAATTTTAAAATTTTTGTGTTCGTTCTATTATTAATATTGATATACTATATTGTAAATGCACATTAATACTGCGTGAAAATAGGTAAAATGAATGTCATGTAATAAATTCGGAAAACAAGTTTTTTCTTCGTAATAAAGGGCAATCTAGAATTTATACAAAAGGGAAAAAACAGAAATTAAAAATGAAAAAAATAAAAATGTAATTAAAATAAAATTTGGATACGTAAAAATTATACTAAATTGTTTTTTTTAACGTCGATATGAACGGAGTTGTAAATTGGTTAATATGAGAACTGATCAAATCAATTCTTTTGGCAAGAACTTTACGGGCCACGGATTGAGATTAACGAAGTAGGTCCAGAATTTTGGGCTTAGGGCTTTGTCAAAATCTGGGTTCAGCCTTCGCTCATCGAATTCAAGAAGACGAATTGCTCTAGAAACAAAACCCAATCTATGAATTGTCAAGCAAAAAACTACTCGGCTTGTCCAATGATTGAAACATTTCCTGCCCCAATTTGTGGGGATACGGAACTCAGCGCCCAAGATATGGAGGATGCTGCGGCGGCGGCGGCTGAAGTATCCGATTCCAATCAGCAGTTCCACAAATTGGAGAGAAAATGGACATTTTGGTTCGACAACCAATCGAGACCGAAGCAAGGTGCCGCTTGGGGCACCTCTTTGCGAAAGGTTTATACCTTTGACACCATCGAAGAATTTTGGTGGTACGTTCTTCGATCCCCCTCTGCTTCCATGTTTAATTTTTCCTTTGGTAGATTAGGGCATAGCTCTTTTGGATTCTAGCTGCGTATTTTATTGAAATTTAGCTGCGAATGATTTGTAATGCATGCGTATTTGATTGAATTTCACGTTGTGGAGGTTGTGTTTCCATTTTTCTTGGAAGTTTAACGACGATTTAGTTTGAGTTTATTTGATTAAACCCAATAGAACAGAATTGTTATTTACTGATTTGTGATTACGACTATTCTGCAGTTTGTGCGATCAGATATTCAAGCCGAGCAAGTTGCTGGCTAATGCAGATTTTCATTTGTTCAAATCTGGAGTTGAACCGAAATGGGAAGATCCTGAGTGCGCTAATGGAGGAAAATGGACTGTTACAAGCAGTAGAAAGACTAGCCTCGATACCATGTGGCTGGAAACGGTACACAAAACATAGAATAGTATTACCAATTTATGCTGCTAAAGTCGTTATTGGTAACCTTCCTTTAATGTTATCTACATCTGCGTTTCTCCCCCTTTTTTTGGTTAGTTGATGGCTGTAATTGGAGAACAATTCGAGGAGTCTGATGAGATATGTGGCGTGGTTGCCAGTGTGCGCCAGAGGCAGGACAAACTTGCACTGTGGACAAAGACAGCAACAAATGAGGCTGCTCAGGTTTGGCCTTATTTCTTATGGAGTTTGGATGAATAATTGTGGACGGATTATTTTGAGTGATTAGAAATGAGGAATTATTTTGTGATTTTAAAGAAGAAAAATGTAATAATAGCTCGTTTGTATGAGTTGTTTAAAGAGTGATTATAAAAGCTAATTCTCAATAGCTCTATGAAAGAGCTAAACAAACAACACTAGTGTTTGTTTTTTTTTTTATTGATTTTGAATGTATGCAGTATTGAAGCTTATCTTCCATATGAGATTATTTTATGTTGCCAGCACACGCTTTGTACTGTCTTATTCTCTCTGAGGCTTAAGTTTGATTCTTCCTGCTGATTATGATTCTTCTTTTTAATTTCTTATTGAAGTTCTTTAAGTTTCTGAGAGAGATATCATGTTCTTTGCTGATATGAAAATTCTTTTGATTTCATTAGATATGTGTGGATTACCATTTGTGTTTTGCCAACCTTGTTTGCCTCGTTTTGGATCTCTCCCTTTTCTTTTCTTTTTTTCGTTTACTCTGTTGTGAAGTTCAGCTTCTCTAGAAATAGAGCTAAGCTCAATTTCGTACATTTGTAATAAGGGTTCCAGTGCTCAACGTTGATGCATTGTTTTGTGTGTCTATTTTATTAGATGGCTAGCCGTTGCACTTATAATGCATTGTCATTAACTGCATCAATTGCACTCAGGCTTCTGTAGATGACATGTAGAACCCAAGTTTAACCTCGACCAGCAAGTGATGGAC
>JBBMEG010000020.1:4807474-4824823 GCA_037832605.1 Cyclanthera cordifolia | reverse complement strand
TATCTAAGGAACTACAAGGCTTAAATCAAATCTTCAAAGATGCAATTTCTTGTTTCCTCGAGGTACATATACGACACTTCATTATGGGTAGCTTGGTGATCAAAAGAGCATTTATAAATCAAAAAGGTGATTGATCTAATCCATGATGCCACGAACCTAAAATTAATTACCTACAGAGGTGTTTGTAAAATTGTGAAGTGACTATTTTGAATGATTACAAATGAGGGTTTATTTTGTGTGATTAGAAAGAAAGAATAAATTGTAGAATAGCTCGTTTGGATGAAGTTTTTAAAAAGTGATTATAAAAACTTATTTATAATAGCTCCATAAATACATTAAACAAACAGTCCTACGAGTTTCCTTGACATCAATGTATTGTAGAGTTAGGTTGTATGTCTCGAGAGAATAGTCAAGATGAACGTAAGCTAGCCTAACGGATAATAAAAAAGAACATATATGACACCTTAGTTCTCAACTAAGCAATCACCAACAAGCAATATACAGTTCAAAAGATCCCTCTACCGTCTCTAATTAGGGGCACGAACATTCGTCGTACTCAGTTTGATAGTGTCAAGGAAAACCCCACCAAATCCCAATAAACCCCGGATAAAGCTTTTGATTACTTCACAATGAATTTTCATACAAACAAAGAGACAAATTAAGGGAAAAATCAAAGATAGAAGAATGAAACAAACCCAGATGGCGATTTGTTGAGTAGGGTTTGTTCTGGGAAGAAGCAGCAGATAAAAAACCCTGAAGCAGAAGAAAAGCAGCCACGAGGTTCACCAAGCACAAAGCTATGGTCGCATTCCTGAACGAGAATCTCAATCTCCATGATTGTTGAATCTCCATCATCATCTTCTTCTTCTTCTACGAATACTTTCAACGATTGTTGAAATCAAAAGGATTCGAACAAGAAATCTCCTTACGGAATTTTGCTTTTTGGTTCAAATTTAGTTTGTGAAATTGGAAGTGGAGAAAACGTATTAGCGTTGAAGGGAAAATTTCTTCAAAACTGTTATTTCTTCTTCAATTCGGCTTTTGTTTTTTACTTATTGTAAATAAATAATTGTCTTGAATTACTTTGATTAAGCATTGATGTCGAAGTGACAACTGCTTTGATTTTACAATGGCAACTGATTTTCTCAAACTAACAAAAAAAACTAAAAAATGGCTATTGAAATGTATGCATTTGAGCTTTCTTCATGACCTCTTTAAAAATCCTAACATTAAAGGCTTGTTGGGTGGGTTGGGAAGGGAATAGATCTCTTTCTATTATTTGGTCTATCAATTTCTATCACATCAATCACTAATTTATTCTTACTTTCTTCGTTTAGAAGCACTCTTACTCCAAACACGCATTAGGTCGTTCAAACACGACTTCCAGTATGACTATTTCATAACATATTAGATAAATCTTTACAATTGATATTGCCCAATTCATATGTACACGTGTAGAGATGTCCACGGGGCGGGGGCGGAGAATCACTTCCCCACCACCAAAATCAATCTCGGTTCCTGCAAAATTTACAGTTTGTTTTTTTAGGGTTCGCGACAAGATTTCCCACATAAATTGGCAGGGATCGAGTTTCTCGCCATAAATTTTTCATAGTTTAATTTAATTTATCATTTTAAAATCTTAATTTGCATGAGTATTTTTAAAAAATAATTCTTTCAAATATTTAAATTTCCATGAAATGCATATATTAATTTTTAATTATTAAATAAAGTATATATTTAAATTCATATTTGTACAAAAATCAAATTGTAACTATAGGTTAAATTGGTAAAAAAGATAACGAAAAATAAAAATTAAATAAAATGAAAACGGGACCAGGAACGGTGATGTGAAATACATTATCCATCCCTGTCCCCGTTTATCTTGCATATAACTTTCTTTCTCCACTCGCTCCCCATCTTCCGTCTAAACGAAAATTCACCGTCACGTTCGGGACGGGTCCTCACGATGCCCGAGCCCTGGGGGAAAATAGATATATATAGCGACATAATTACTATATTTTTTGGTTTCATAAAAAAGAATTATCGTACTAATAAAGATGTTCATCGTTCTTTTTAAACTCGAGATCTACCCTTATTTGTGAGATTGCATTTGCATTCATCAGTAAGTATTTTTCAAAAAAAAGAAAAAGAAAAAAAAAATATACACACACATATTAAGGTTTTAAAAGTATTTATTTATGAGAGGTTAAAACTATATCCAAATTATTGAATTTTTGTCCATTACTTCCAAACTTAAAAATTTTCAAAAATACCCAAAACTCTACATTCCCAATTTTTTTTTTTCTCTCACTCTCTTCAAAATTGAAGTTTTATTTGTTACACTGTTTATGAGTATTTACTACAAATCAGCTCCAAACCCCAACATTTGTTTATACTCACGAATTGAACAACTGGTTGGCCCCATCTCAATTTCAGATAGCCGTACGGTAGATAGAACAACCTCTTCCAACCGCTGCATCTGGTCTTGCCGGCGGCGAATTTTCATTTGGGTTAGTCTCAAAATTTCAAATGAACAAATCCCTTTCTTTTTTTCTTTTTTTTTGTGTATGGTTGGCGATGAATTTCAGGTCCAATGAACCATTCGTCTTCATTCTTACTCTGTTAATTGTTTTTCATCTTGTTCTCGACAAGGTTTATTTGCGCAGTTTGCTTTTCCATTTTCCCTAAATTTTGTTAACCCAATGATGTTATACTTATCTTCATTTGTGGTGAAAGAGTGTTTGCCAGTCGGTTTATTTTTGTGCCGAAAGGATATGCATACATCTTGTAGTGGTTAACCTCAATTAATATAATCAGGCGAATTCGAAATATTTCATTACATTTGCTATGTTAAAATGTAGACATCAATCATGAATGTGTGATAAAGAAAACAAGGGTTTAGGTAGTTCACTAATGTTGTGTTAGCAAAGTACGTACAAGAGAAACTACTTATTTAGGGGATAAAAAGAATACAAATCTTCGGCAAATGGGATTATGGGGTAAGAGTTTTAAGAGAATTTATATAGTGTACCTCTCAACTCATAAACCCCTAATACAATATATATGTCTGTTGGAGATTCTTATCTTTGTGGCCATTTGTCCCACATTCGAAAGGTGATGATTTATCGACACATTTATAAGATAAGGTGAGCTACTCCTCTCATTGCCAATTGGTTTTGAGAGGGATGTTCACACTTTTTAATATGGTATCAGAGCAGATATTTTATTTGGTAATTTAACCTAGTTCAACAATGTCAAAATACAGAAAAGGCCAACACAAAAATACAAAATGCAATTACATACGCTCGTTGATCAAGTAATATGACCATCCTATCGAGTAATCGTGTACAACATAGTTCAAGACATTTCAACAATATTATTTTGACTAACAATAGGAATGTGTTCGCATTTTCTCCAAACGGTTTATTTGTGAATTTTGAGTTGTTTTCAACTCTCATTGCTTTGTCTGGTTCCAAATGCATTTTTTTTCAATGTTTTGCAGCAGTTATTTATTTTAACTGTTTGATGCTGGAAGAAGATTAGAGTCTACAGAAATGGCATTTGCAGGATTTAGATGCATTCGGACTCAACCTTTGTTGCTTCACCCTGCTGCTTTGTTTACCAGCAGGAGGAGAGTTTTGTATTTTTCTGTGAAAGCCTCTCAATCCCAAACAGCAACTCAAGAAAAGCAAAGGCCTATAGCGATATCACCACATTTTGATAAACAGATTATTGACAGAATCTCCAAGGACTATGAAGCAATTATTGGTATTGAAACTCATGTTCAGCTCTCCACTCTCACCAAGGCCTTTTGCAGCTGCCCTTACAATTATGGTTCTTCACCAAACACTAATATTTGCCCCATCTGCATGGGGCTTCCGGGTGCCTTACCAGTTTTGAACTCGAAAGTGATCGAGTTTGGAGTGAAGTTGGGTCTTGCACTAAACTGTACTTTGTCTTTCAACTCAAAGTTTGATAGGAAACAGTACTTTTACCCGGACCTTCCTAAGGGCTATCAAATATCTCAGTTCGATATCCCAATTGCAAGTGGCGGTTTTCTTGATCTTGATCTTCCGATTGAGTATGGTGGAGGGCATAGGCGGTTTGGTATCACCAGGGTTCACATGGAAGAGGATGCTGGAAAGCTGCTTCATTCTGAAAGTGGAAGCTACTCTCAGGAAATAATTTTGCATTCCTTATCTTATATTTATATGATCCTTACTCCAATAAAATATTTTAGCTTATGGTCCAAACATACCTTTATTTTGATCCATTTATGGCTAGTTTCTTTCTTTTAAAGAAGAGAAACAAATTTTATTGATAAATGAAATACGAGCTTAATGGACTCCTAAAAGCAAGAGATGAATTACAAAAGATTTCTCCAATTAGGGGACTTATAATCTCATATTTACAAAAAAGTTCTCCATTTTATGGCTATGTTCAATATATTGATTTCAGTATACTGTGGTTTTATGTGTCCTTGGCTGCTGAATAGATTGTTTAAGTTATTTGCAGGTTGACTTGAACAGAGCAGGAGTTCCCTTGCTTGAGATTGTTTCTGAACCTGACATGAGAACTGGGATTGAAGCTGCAGAGTATGCTGCTGAAATACAGAGATTGGTTCGATATTTGGGTGTAAGTAATGGAAACATGCAAGAAGGTTCTCTTCGTTGTGATGTGAATGTGTCAGTTCGACCTATTGGGCAGTCACGGTTTGGAACAAAGGTAGCTTAGTTCTCTTTGAAGTATTGTTTTAGTGCAGTAACTAGTAATTATAAGACACCTAAGGAAGTGCTTTATGATTTGGTATAAAGACCATTCTTTATATCCGCAAGGGTTTGAATTAGCTTACGTGCACCTTGACTATTCTCTTGTATGATGCTATAATATTTGGATGCGAAAAAAATTTGTAGGAAATTATTTCTTAAATAGGTCACTATAAACTCATAATCTTTTGGATTCTCAATGACCTCTTTGATCATCAGGCCAACATAGGATGGTGACCATGGGTATGACTCTGCAAGTATGTGGTGGCCATAAGTATGGCTGCAAGAATACAGTTGGAACTTTACATAAGTTTTAAGTTGGATCGTGGTTGAGGTTCAACTATTGTTAGCTTCATTACAAATATCAGCAACTGATGATCACCTACTTTGATTCAATTATTTTAGCACATATAAATTGAACATATGCTCGTGCTATTGTGTATGTTTCTTTTTGTTGATCTATTCATCAAAGAATCTTAAAAAATAGTTAGCTATTGACACACATTATATTTTTTGAAAATCGGGAAATTGAAGCTTCGCTCACTATACCCAGAGTCACCATGCCCGTCCTCTGGGCAGGCATCGAGAGATATCGGAGGAATAAAGTATTGAAATACATATAAGGCAAGCAGCTGTTGAGAAGGAGGGACTATTTGTGAAGGGGTAGACCAAATGTGAGGGTATGAAGAATTTAGCGATGAGTAGGACTAATTTCATTTTCTATCATTTTCTACCAAATGTGACCTAATGTCATGGGGTGGCCTAGTGGTCAAAGAGGGCCTTAGGGTGCTTAAGTTGATGGGTTCAATCCATGGTGGTCACCTACCCAGGAATTAATTTCCTACGGGTTTCCTTGATATCTAAATGTTGTAAGGTTAGGCGGTATGTTCCATGACATTAGTCGAGGTGCGCGCAAGCTGGCCCGGATAGTCGGATAGTTATGGATATCAAAAAAGAAAGAAAAAGGTTTATGTTCCTTTCAAATAAGAACGAACTAATTGCATTGTGCAGTCTTATTATATATTTATTCACATTCGTTGATTTTCAGGTGGAGATAAAAAACTTGAACTCATTTTCATCAATGAGTAGAGCTATTGATTTTGAAATTTCAAGACAAGTGCTTCTCCATAGTCAAGGTCAAAGTGATCAAATTGTACAGGAAACCAGGCTCTGGGAAGAAGGCGCTCAGGTTTTTCTTACGTTTTTGTACATTCTTCATTTATCATCATAACTTTTGTTTTTTTTTTTAATTCTTTTTGTTCTTGTCCACTCCTGTGCTCACCTTTGTATTATTGCCTAGAAAACAATTACAATGAGGAAGAAGGAAGGTCTTTCTGATTATCGATATTTTCCAGAGCCTGATCTTCCAGAGGTCATTCTTTCAAAAGATTATGTCGATAATATCAGTGATTCTTTGCCCGAACTTCCAGAAATGAAGCGTAGAAGATATGAGAGTATGGGCCTGAGCATGCAGGATGTGCTTTTCCTGGCAAATGATATTAGTGTGAGTTGGAATTTATACTCACTCAAAAGTGTGTTTCGGGTATTGCAATGTAACTACCCTGTAAAAAGGATAAATATGAAGTTATTACGACGCTAACTATTTGAATAAGACTTATTACCCCTTGTAGAAATATTGCTGGACAATGCTTCATAAGGAAAGAATTCTGGCTTTGAAAGTTCAAAAGTCCTTTTTTTTTTTTTAAATATTCGCGTGCGTTTACGCCTGCTTGCGTGCATCTCAACTATTATTTTTACAAGACATACCCGTAAGTTATTGCCGATTGAAGCAAAAAAGTGTTCAGTGAGTTGAATTAGAAGGAATGACCTTACTTGAACATGATTTGTTCTATAACCTGTCTAATGTGTCCTTGAGTTCTGAAAATGAGAAGGAAAAACAAGCCAAAGTTCAAATCACAATTCATAAAAGCCTTTACCATGACTTGTCTTTTCCAACAATGGATTAGAACAAATTGGTAGAATGCACTTGCTCTGTTTTGAACTTCTGCTACATGACATCTCAGGTGGCCGAGTTTTTCGATGCAACAATCGCAAAAGGGGCAGAAGTGAAGCTGGCTGCCAATTGGATAATGGGTGATATTGCTGCCTACATGAAAAATGAAAAGTTAACTATAAATGATATCAAGCTCACTTCGGAAGAGCTTGCTGAATTGATAGCTTCCATTAAAGGTGGTACTATTAGTGGAAAGATCGGAAAAGAGGTGAGTTTTTCTTCTCGTATACAGAATTTTTGAAAATGTTCTTCAAAATGCTACTGGCACCTTAAAATTATCGAGTGGTTCTAGTCTAAATTTGACAGCTTTTCCTTTTAACAAGATGACAGACTTCCATCAGTTTGTTTCTTATTGATGCATTTTCTTTTCGTATCCTGGTTAGATTCTTTTCGAGTTGCTAGCTAAAGGCGGAACTGTAAAGGGGCTGATTAAAGAAAAAGATTTGGTTCAGGCAAGTTGTTTTATTATAAATAATTAATTGCCAATTATTTCTAGCATTTTCCCTTGGCTCCAAGTATTCTCCATTGTTAAATGTTAGCTAAACTGATTGCTTTTAAACTTGTAATTGTCTAAGAAGAAAAAAAGTTTTAAGCTTTCACTTGAGAATAATTTGTGTTGTGCAGCATTGCTGAAAGAAAGTAGTGCATCATTTCTTTCTTTTAACAATGGTTATTTTCCTTTTGTGTCTTCATTCCTTCGATATCTCCCGGTGCCTGGCCTAGGGACGCACGTGGTTACCCTGAACTTAGTGAAGCGAAGCTTCGATTTCCCGATTTTAAAAAAAATGGTTATTTTCCTTCAATAAAGTTCCTCTTGTATATTCTTAAGGGAGACGCCACTAAGGAGTGTAAACAACTTAAGTTTTAAAGAGTGTTTATGTAATTTATGTCGGGAGAATGAATTTTGAGTGATTGTAGCAATTTTTTATATAGTGGAAGTTCTTTCGATCCGTTGTTTCTTCTCCAGTTTTGGAGTTTTTTCACGTAAATTCTTCTATTCTCATTTGTTACTTTTCTTAAATTTCTCGGTTGTTTTCTACCTATTTCTACGGTAATAGTGGGAGGTTTTTCGGAAGATGTATAATTGACCAAAAGGATGATCATTTCTGGCTATTTTGCAATGGCAGATTGCAGATCCTGGTGAGATAGAAAGAATGGTGGAAAAAGTACTGGAAGATAATCCAAAGCAGCTAGAGCAGTATCGCAGCGGCAAAACCAAGTTGCAAGGCTTTTTTGCTGGCCAGGTGACACGAATCTCAGCCGAAACTCGATTTCGCTATCGGAAATCCGCCCTTCCTATGTCAGTGTTTATTGAAACAATACTCTAATTTTTGCAGGTAATGAAAGCATCCAAAGGTAAAGCAAATCCAGGGCTTCTAAACAAGATTCTCTTGGAAAAACTAAATGCCAAAAGCTGAGGATTTTGTTTCATGAGTATGTATGTATAATCTGTATTCATTTTCTTTGCTATGAACACATCTGAAATACACAAATCTTGCTCTTGAGATTGTTCTATAATGAAGTATGATGTTTTATATGGGTTGATGTTTTATTAGCAAGGATGTCATCGATACACGAGTTGCTCGAGAAGACGGTGACCGCAAACTATTGAAGAGAATTTTAGCCTTGTTCTTTCTTCAAGCTCTTCAGACCTCACATGGGGAAGAAGAACAGGGGAGGGCTGCAGAATTGCTTTAACTATTATGATTTTTCTGCTCAAATTGTTGTCTTGCATTATCTAGTGATATTTTCATGCTCTATTAGAGAAGTGAAAATAATATATTTTATATGACAAATATGTTTTTAGGGAAGAATTTCACATCGAAAATGTGAGGAGTGAATGTGAAATACATACACACACACATATATATATATAGAGAGAGAGAGAGAGAGGGAGAGGGAGAGGGAGAGAGAGAGGGAGAGGAAGGGGGAAGTGGGATTTTGGTTCATCAACTTTGACATTTGTTTTATTTTTGTTCATCCATTTTTAAAAGTCAGATTTTAATCTTTTGAATTTTGGGAATTGTTGTTTTTAAATTTTCAAAAATCACATTATCATCTTGTACTTAAATTTTGTTTCAACCAAGTTAATATTTCTCAAAATTGGTTTGATATTGTTAAAATTCAGAACATGTTTGGTCTGGTAGAAAAGGTTGAGAAGAGGCTGAGAAGGGAAGGAAAGAGATTCATTCTTATTGTTTCACACACCAATTTCTATTACATCAATCATTAATTTATTCTTACTCTTCTTTAATTATCTTTTCTTTTTTCCTTTTTTTTTGTGTTTTTTTTCAAAGATAAAACAAAATTAATTTTAAGAACCAACTTAAGTTTTTTTTTTTTTCTTTTTAAAGTTGATGAGGGAAAAGAAACAAACATCAAAATTTAGAATTAAAATTAAACTTTTGAAAATTTAGATTTAAAATTAAAATTTTAAATGTTGTGAAAATGTAATAAATAAGGTTGAAGAATTAAAATTAGATATTTAAAAATTCACAAACAATTATCAAAGTTCAATATTATAATGTCCTTTACCCAAAAATTTATCTTCTTCATGTTATGAATCAAATTGTATATGAGAAATATTTATGACATATATATATATATATATATATATATATATATATTTCTCATTTTATATTGTTAGTTGATGAGCTTCGAGCTACACGACCACTAGTGGATTTCTTTGAAGCTTTCGGCGATCCACCGCAAATAATGGCGCATTCACAACCGCAGATCTTGCTAAAACAAGAGAACAACCCACCGTCGTCGCTATGCCGGCGATTATGTTTAATTTCACTCGCCGGAGAGCTTGATGCCTCGACGGCATCGTACACCGGCGGTAGCACCGTCCTCCACCGCTCTAGCTTTGATTCTAGACCCTCAACGCTGTCGTTCAAACTCAACCCACCGACGATCGAGCTCTCATTGTCATCCACTTTCTGCCCCGCCATTTTCGCCGCCATCTCCGACGGCGACGGGCCGAGCTCCGATTCTGTCAAAAATGCCCCACCCAGAAACGATTTCCTCGGCGTCGTGTAATCGAATTCGTTGTAATTCTTGTGTAATGGCGTAGCTCTTCTCGGTGTCCCCAATTTCTCGTGCTTCGGAGTTGCTCTTGCCGTACCACCGCCGCTGCGGATTCCTCCGGTCAGACGTTGTGGAGTTCTTAACGGTGTGGCGTACGGCATTTTATCGTATCTCAAATCTGGTGTTTCTGAATTATGTTTCTGCTCTGTTTTTTCATTCTTGTTCGTCGTTAATGTTTCAATTGGGTACACTTCAGATCCGGAAATTGTACTCGATTTCTCTTTTTGTTTAATCACAACTGGTTCACTAATCGTTGAACTCGTTTTCGATCTCCCCAGTTTCTTCTTCCGATTCGAAATGTCTGATCCGTTCACCATAGAACTCGCTTTCGATTTCGTCGTCTTCCCCATGATTTCCGACCCGCGAATCTCCGACCCTATCATCGAGCTCGAATCGCTCTTCGACCGCTTCAATCTCGACCCCGTCGCCACTGTCGGTGTCCCGTTGCTCTGATTGTTACCATTACTCTGATGATCATGAACCGGATCCTCCTCCCCCATCAAATTCCGATACCCAATCGCCGAAGTACTCAATTGAGAATACAACGGCATGCTCCTCATCGAGCTATGAAGCAGGGCAACCCCAATGTTCAAAATCCCCTGCGGCCGACCCGACGTTCGCCGAACCTGAAGCGCAACGAACCGCATCCCGGCCTGCGGTTGCGGCTGGGAGAACTGGTGGAGCCGCGGCGAAGCTGGGATGAGATTCCCGACGAGAATCCGAACCGTTCCGAGGAGGATATCTTTAAACCAATGCAAGGCGTAGATCTCGATCATTACCGCCGACGTGTCGGCGTGCAAGAACTCGTCGTCGACTCGGAAGACGAACTTGTCGTTCCATGTCGGGTTGTTGTGACCCTGCGTGTCGACCCGGGTCGAGAGTTTTCGATCCGGGTGGACCCATGCGACGGCGTAGGTTCGCATCGAGCGGGAGACTGGAGCCAGATCCTGCGCGGAGATAACGTTTAGCTCGAGAAGCTGAAAGGGGTTTAAGATGGACATGGTCGGAGGGGTGGTTACCTCCGGCAGGGCGGCGTCGGCAAGGGGAGGACGGAGGAGGAGATGGGCATTAATGGGGGGTGTTTGGTTTCGGGATTTGTTGGTGAAAGAAGCGATCGGAGGGGCGAAATGAATGGGGAATTTGGTTTGTTTTATCGGTTAGCAGAAAGTTTTTGAAATTTTCTCGGGAAAATCTCCAGTCCAAACAGGGGAGGGAAGTACAGAGGAATTGACTATTAATTCATTTTTAATATTCATTTTAAAAAATCCAAAAATCAAATAATATAAATTAAAATATATATATTTTTATTGATATTTTATAGAATAATCAATTAAAAAAATGTGAAATATATATAAATAAATAAATATATATATATATATAGTAAACACATGATATATATTGTGATAGTTATGAATATTTAATTAAATTGTATTAACCCTTATATAACAACTGATTTTATTAATAATTTTGATTTATTATGATCTTTGACTTCGAACTTTGATTCATTTTAGATTTTATTCTTTCAATATTCCAATTTTAATTCATACTTTTTTTAATGAAATATTAAAATTCATTTATTATAATTACAAAAAAAGGGTTAGAATTTAGTTCTTTTACAAAATTTTCCAATGTAATTCGTTTTGGTTGATGAATAAAGTACGAATAAAGTTAGGTCTGTTTGATAACTATTTTATTTTCGTGTTTTGGTTTTTTAAATTTAAGCTTACAAGTATTACCCCAATACATAAATTTTATGATATTGATGTATATGTCTTACTTGTATTTTTATATATAAAAAAAAAACTAAAATTTGAAAGCTAATTTTTTTTTCTTCAAATACTTGTTTTTATTTATGATTTTTTGTTTATAATTTATATATTTACTTAAATAGAATATGAAAAATGTGTAGATAATTTAGATAAATGTAGTGACCGAGGAGGTGGCGCAGTTGGTCGAATACTTGGACTCGAGAGGTGTGCTCCCTCAAGATTCTAGGTTCGAAACATATCTGTGTATGGCTTAGGGACGAGCATAGTTACTCGAGTATAGTGTGAAAATATCTATCTCAAAAAAAAATTTAGATAAATATAACATTAAATTTCAAAATAAAGACAGAAAAATCAAATGGTTTAAGTTTTTGATTTTTTTTTTCCTATAAAGCCATTGGGTTAGTGGGCCTAGCAGTCTTTAGTAATCTTGGGCTGGGCTATCCATTCCCACACTGGGCTATAATTTCAAGGTCCAACAGTTCAAAAAATAAGAAACTTCCCCCAATTTTTCAACCAATACAAAACCCTAAACTCAATTTCCAAAATTCTTTTTCCATTTCAGATTTTCAGATTCTCCCTTACCCCGATTCAATTTCCTCTTCTGCATCCTTTAATGGCGTCTCGAGGTAACAAGCGACCTTCTATCACCAATGGCGATGACAATTTAGGCGTACTATCTAGGGTTTCCCGATCCATCTCCGATTCTCAAATCGTCCGGCGGGCGAAAAGCACCGCTTCCGACGCCGTTTTCGTTTCCCAAAAACTCCTCCGTAGCACCGGTAAAGCTGCGTGGATTGCAGGTACGACGTTTCTCATCTTGGTGGTGCCGCTCATCATTGAAATGGATCGTGAACAGCAGTTCACTGAGCTTGAGATGCAGCAGGCGAGTTTGCTTGGTACTCCGGCCACTGCTGCTCCTAAATGATTTACTTGGTCGCTTCAGGTTAAGGCTATTACATGATGTTTGTTCCATTTTAAAGTTTCTATTGGTATTTGATTGTGGAATGTGGATCTCTGTTCCTTTTTTTTTTGTTATTTTATATTTTGTGATGTTTTTAAGGCTTAGAGATTCAAGTTTTTGAGGGTTAGAGTTATGTTGCTAAGCTGTTTGAATTGAATTCAGAAATCAACTGCAATTTTCTTCTCTCAAAACTCTGGATTGCTGATTTATGCATATTTTATGTTGATTGCTTTTTAAGAGCGATCCAGAATCCAGCAGGAAGAAAGAAAATCACTGTGTTTTTTTTTTCTTTCCAGCTTCCCAAATTGCTTGTTTTGCTTTATCAATTGTCTTGGATCAACATGCATTCCTTGTTTTCAATGTTCTTGCAATGCACATGGAGAGTATTGTGCATCTTTTAGGAAACTTAAAAAAATTGTATTATTGTGTATTATCCCGTATTTTCTTATAGCACAATATTTATTATATTGTATAACTATGTATTCAAATATTTTAAAATTTGACTGCATATGTTTTCGGGAGAATAGTATATCTACCATAATTTCTCTATTTTTAAAAAACTAGCTTAATTTCATGAAAATTATTTAAAATTAGCTCAAGAAGAAGTCTAAATACCGCACAAAAGTCTTTATTTAACGGCATTTGTTTTTTCAAAATAGTTTTTATTTGAGTTAATTGAGGTTGGATCTTAGTTTATATTTTAACTTTTGGTTAACTTTAATTTTTTTATTCTAATAAATAACTTTTAGTTCATAGGAGCGGCATAATGGTTAAGTGTCTGGGTCTTGAGGGTGTGCTCTCCTTGAGCTCTCAGGTTTGAGGTTGTGATGAGAATTAATTTTTTAGATGACCTTAAATTTTGGTTTTGTTTCCTTCGTTGTCTCTTAATGTCTGGTTCAACGACGGTCATGGTTGTCCTTGACTTTAGAGGAGTGAAACTCCTAATTCTCATGTCATAAAAAAATATTTATTATTCTTTTCGTGTGTAATTTTTAGTTTTGGTAAGAATTTGTAATTTATTTGATGGAGCCTTGCATTTTGGTTGTCCCTTGCCATGAGCATCGCCTTGAGTTGCACCTAGCACCTTGAAAACATCGGATTGTGTTGCGTTTATGAAATGAAACTACAGATTTATTTGCCATAGGTATTTCTACAGTAACCACCTACCTTTATTTAATTTCTTATGTATTTCTACCAACTCACTAACTTAGATTTATATTTATTTATTTATTTTTAGTACAAATTAGGGGAGAGGAACCACAAACACTACTTAGAGAGCCACTACCTTAGATTTATTGTCGATGTATTTCTAGCAACCAAATAAAGTATGGTCATAGTCTCGTAAAGTTGTAACTTGAGATTGGTTCAAAGTATGTGCTACAAGAAAAGGTTTTTAATTTCAACGATCACCCTAGAATCCAAAAGGTTATGTGTTCAAGTAATAATGGTCATATGATCCAACAAGTATTATAGGGTAGGTGGTATCTCGGAGAAAGCTGCCTTTGATATTCACCGACATCCAAAATAACAACTAATTTCTAACAACATTGACAAAATTATGCCTTCTCTGCTATAACATTGGACAATATTTATTTGTTCAACTTTTATAATCCAACTTTTACTGACTGAATTTTGCTCAGTTGTGCTGTTTCCCCTTCATTATATGCAGTTTCTGGTCTCTTGTTTGGAGAAGTAAATGAGAAAGAGAATTTATCATAGAACAAAAAAAAAAGGATATTTAATTTTTTTTTTTTTTTTCACGAAAAAGTATTTGTTTGTATTAAAAAAAATAGAAAATGAACATCTAAATATCCATAATTATAAAAAATAAAAAATTTGGAGGAAAATAAAAATGGGAAATTCAAATTTTTATGAATGGTCATTTATTAATTACTACTTGCATAATTTTTTATTATATTATTTATAGTTGATATTTATTTTATTATTGCATAGTTACAATAATCATTACTGAATAGACTTTATCTTCTTTTTTTTTTCAAGAATCTCAGGTTGTGAGTTAATTGCAATGTTTGCAATAACAAAAAAAAAAAAAAAAAAAAAATCAAGGTAAATATTTCAATTCTATGGTTTTTTTTTTTACCTTTTATTTAAATTTTCAAAATACAATTATTATTGCACGCGTAAAGTTAAAATAACAAAATACATTTGTTTTTATTTTTCTAAATAGATTGAAACATTAAATCAAGATAAAAATTGAAGTGTTGGCAACATGAAAATATATTTTAATTATGTGATGGAAAGTTTCAATCTCTCTATAATAAATTGCAATCTAAAATAAGAAAAATTTGTTAAGGCTGGAATAAAATAGTTGGAGTAAAAAATGAAAATGTATTTTATAAGAAAGTAAATGCTAAAAACTATTTATTTGAAAATTAAATGCAATTAAAAAAATGTGACGAATAACTAGAGAACATTGTGTATTGAACCTTCTCACAAAATAATATAAATGTCGACAAATTTTAAAGTATTTGTTATTACAGGTTTTAATATTATGGACTATTTGGATGCAGCCGCCTGTTTCAACACTTTTTTATTATTTTTTAATTAAAAAAAATGGTACCGAAGACACCACCTAACGAGGCAACTGGTAGAGATGCATCTAAATACTTCTCTTAATACTATACTATAATTATTCATTAATGCAAGTATCACGAGAAGTTATGTAACAATACTCGTTAATGTTTGATAATCTCAGGTGAACGCAAATTAAATTTTAGGTCAACCAAATAATCAACCAAATCTCTTCAATTTTATTTATTTGAATGAAACTCCAATAAGTTGATAATCTAATTCAACCAATGGATGAGTTAATTCCTATTATTAGAATTGTCTAGTTTAGTTAACGCCCCTAATCCAAACACCCCCAAGTTTTGGTAAGATAAACAATTATTATATTATGATTACCCATAATTTAAAAATAACATAAATAATTTGTTGGAACTGGGCCTCTAGGAAGAGAGACAGCAACAAGCCCTAGATCCAATCTCTATATAAATCGCCCCAAAAACCCTAATTTCACTTCAGCCGGCCAAAATGTCGAAGCGAGGTGAGCTCCTTCTCCAAATTTTCCCAGCTTCGTCTTCTAGATCTTATGGTTTCTTTTTGTTCAATTCTTCAGTTTTCTTTTCTCGCTGAAAAATCATGTTATTGTTTCCTTCACTCAGAAAATATCTCTTTTGCGCGTTTTTTTTTTAATCGAATCTGTATCAAAAATCCACAATTTGATGGTGATTTATTGAACTTCGTGAATATAAACTGATTTTCTGTATGCGAATTCTGTTATACATATGATCGATTTGTTTCTTTTGTGTACAGGGCGTGGAGGATCTGCTGGTAACAAGTTTAGGATGTCACTGGGTCTGCCGGTGGCGGCGACGGTGAACTGCGCCGACAACACTGGGGCCAAGAACTTGTATATCATCTCAGTGAAAGGTATCAAGGGCCGGTTGAACAGATTGCCGTCGGCTTGTGTTGGAGACATGGTGATGGCTACCGTCAAAAAGGGTAAGCCCGATCTCAGAAAGAAGGTCCTCCCTGCTGTCATTGTTAGGCAGCGCAAGCCGTGGAGGCGAAAGGATGGGGTTTTCATGTACTTCGAAGGTATGCATTTTTCTGTTTATAGTGATTTGAAGTTATATGTACTATGATAAGCCTGTTCAATCTTCGATCTAGAATTTTATTTTTCATGTACTTCGAAGGTATACATTTTTCTTTTTTCGGGCTTGAACTCTTAATTTTCAGGATTAGTAAGTTAATCTGATCGAATGTTATTTGTGTGTTTGTGAGATTTTTTATATTTACCTTGTAATTATAGTGTATACCAAAAACAAAACTTCCGTCCTATTAATGTATCTGTTGATGAATGATGGTCCATGGCAGTGAATTTGTTTTCCATATCAATGATGGTTTTGTGAGGATTAGATCAACTTATTCATGTTGAGTTTCCTAGATTTATCTAGATATCTCTTCTTGTTATTGCTTCGACCCATATTCCCCAAAAAGTGGATCCCGCTCTAGTAGCTCCAAATAAATTAAATACATTAAGGCCGTGCTTGATTTGATGTGGTGCGAATGGAGGTGCGAGACGAGATCACTCTCCATCATTTGGTCCACCAAATTACATCACATAAATCACTAATATACTTTCTTCCTTTTAACTCTGCATTTCTGCCCTAAGATTTTAGGTTCAACTGGTGTAAATTAGGGTACTTACTAAAACCCATTTAATAGAATATATAGGTTTTTGTTCCTTATCTTAAACATGATTATGTTGGTTTTCTTGACTTTGTTGTAATGGAATGGCGGCAAAGATTCAATGGACCAGATTAACTATTAATGCGTCCCCAATGAAGCAATTAATAGAAACCAAGAGTTTGTAATCATGTTTTTAATCAGTTTCTGAGTTTTTTATTTAACTCTATCTATCTTCCAGGCATTAGTCAGGTATCATTCTCAATGTAATGGTTGATACAGTTACGAGTCTGGTAAACTGATTGTGTTCATCGTTGCAGATGTGTTGAAGCTATATGCTCACATCTGCTCCATGTGGACAGTACATATACTTTGCTTCATTTTTTTTTTGTTTGCTAGTTTTTTTTTGTATAAAATTGTCTGTATAGTGAGTTGTTTTAATATAATTCTGTTGTTGGTATGTTGAAGCTATATGCTCACATCTGCTCCATGTGGACAGTACATATACTTTGCTTCATTTTTTTTTTGTTTGCTAGT
>JBBMEG010000020.1:4793052-4807374 GCA_037832605.1 Cyclanthera cordifolia | reverse complement strand
TTTTTTTTTTGTATAAAATCGTCTGTATAGTGAGTTGTTTTAATATAATTCTGTTGTTGGTATGTTCTCTTTTAGGGGTGTTGGATTTGGAGTAAAGGTAAAGGAGAGAGAAAAAGAGTTGAACTTCTTGTTTATTTTTTTATTATATCACAACCTATCTTAAATTTCAGGCATTAATCAGTTTATAAACATGTTATTAATCAGTTTTTTAGTTTTTCATTTAATTCCATCTATCTTCCAGGCATTAGTCAGGTATCATTCTCATCGTTATGGTTGATACAGTTACGAGTCTGGTAAATTGATTTGTGTCCATCGTTGCAGATGTGTTGAAGCTTAATGCTCATATCTGCTCCATGTGGACAGTACATATACTTCGCTTCATTGATTTTTTTTTGTTTGCTTGTTTTTGGTATAAAATGTGAAATACTTCTGTCCGGTGTTATGTTCTCTCCTAGAGGTGATTGGATTTGAAGTAAAGGGAGGAAGAACAATAGAAAGAGCTGTACTTCATTTTTTAGAGCATGAAGATTTGTGTCCAACCATTATCTCATTCTCAAATCACTTCATTATTTTCTTCTTCCCCTTCTCTCCTTCCCTCTTATCAACCCAAAAATCCAATCACCCCTTGAAGATTTTAAGTTCGAGATCAAGACCCACTATTCGACTTTAATTGTAAATACCAATTTCGGGCATTGTTATGGGTGGGGTTGCCCTAATATAAGAGTGTGAAACTCTTTCTTCCATTGTAGTCAACCAAAAAAAAGTTGCATCGGTTGCCATTTTAGTACTTTGTTTGAAAATCTTAGTTTCTAATTTCAATTTTTTTTCTCTCTTCAGATAACGCAGGAGTGATTGTTAACCCAAAAGGAGAAATGAAAGGTAAGATATTTGGAAATCTAAATAGATTTTTTTTTCTCATTTTTCTTAAATTTGAATATTTGTGAATTGGTTTGTTGCTGTGCTGTTACAGGTTCGGCAATTACAGGTCCTATTGGAAAGGAGTGTGCGGATTTATGGCCTAGGATTGCAAGTGCAGCCAATGCTATCGTTTAGTGTTTTTTCTAGAGTTGCGAGAAGACAGCCTAGTGTTTTTATAGCACTATTTTGGTATCTCTTTTAATGTGAAATTTAATGGAATATTTTGGAGCAATGGATTAGATTTTGAGTTCTTAAGAACATCTTTGTTCTCATATCTTGTGAATGTCTTCAAGGTCTCCGTAGTCACCATACATTACATTATATTAAAAGTAGTTTTGAATTTTTTTTATGGAAATTGTGAAATCAAAGGAATGAAGATATGGAAAGTCTATACAAATTAATGTTACAAGTGAGTCTTGAATCTGGGGTCTCGAGGGAATTCTTTCAAAGTTCAAGCTTTCAATTACTACGCCACCTTTTTGGGAAAGTAGTTTTGAGGAAAGAAACTAGGCTTGTGACACCACTTGAACCCTAGAAATTTGAAGCCGTTTGGAAATGAAATAAATAGAATATCAATCAAGAATGCAGTATATATACGATGTTTCTTATCATTTTTTTAAAAATAGAACATTACCATACTAACGAGCCAAACCATTACAACCTAACTACCTCTAATGTGGATCCGAATCGCAATTTGGATTGTGGCCAACCCACAAGAAAGTTGGTAGAAAAGGTAATCACGATCAAAGAAAATTCATTGGACATCAAGATGATTGATTTTAAAAAAGCTTTGGGGGTAATCTTTAGAGCATGTTGAATATTTATGTTTAGGACCCGCCAAAGTAAAGAAGGGAGGTCGGTTCCATAATGGATGTATCCTCGTAGTACTCCAGCAAAGTTTTTTTTAATATCGGTGAGATTTAGGGCCAACTTGTGCTCACCTTAACTATTGTTACGGGACATACCACCTGACCTTACAATATTTGAATTGCAAGAAAATTTGTAGGAAATTAATTCCTAAGTACGTGGTCACCATGAATTGAACTCATCACCTTAAACAGAGTTCGAACTTTAGCTCATATGTACAACTTCTTTTTCCAAGGTTTTCCTCTATATCCAAAACTCCTTGGAGAAACTGTCATCAAACCACTTTTTGAGATGCTTTTGACTAGCACCGATTTACAACTACTCTTCGTCGTCTTCATAAAATCTCTAAGGTATTTCTCAACTAGACTCGGGTGAACTACATCGTGCTCACTTTCAAGCCAAACGCTCCCACCTCACCCTTAAATGATAGCACAACCCCACGCCTTGCTCTCGAATGAGAGCTCAGTGGAGCGCCAATAACACATTTATAGGTGCTCAAAATCGCTCACGAACAACTCTTCAAAAGGAGATGTCACGAAGCCCAGAGGAAAACCTCTCCCTATTTGTTTGAGGAGAGCGATTTTCATTATTCTTTTCTACCGCAAAAAATACATACTTATAAAATGTTACTATATAAATATATGTTAAATACAAGACGTAAAACCGAAAGAGTCAGTAGTGCGTTGATTTCATTGTTTGATGGTAATCCAATTCAACACCACATCACGAGTTAGATCCTGAAAATCGGTATTTGACTCTCACGAGACCAGTTCATCATCTCAATAACTTTCCACCTCTTTGTTGCGAGGATTGACAACTAATTGAAAAAAAAGTACAAAAATAGATATAACATACAAACGGAAAGAATTGCAAAATTAGTATCTCTTCTTCTTCTTCATGATTTTGGTCTCCTAGGTCTAGTTGTTCATTTAGAAATCAAACACTGTTTAGGTTAAGAAGAGTGAGGACGTAGAAGAACAAAAAAAAAAAAAAAAAACTCACCTACCGCTCGTGTTCATTATTGCGTCGTGTTGCTATTCATTGTGTGACGACTTTCATATTAGTTACAAAAACAATAACGAGATGTATTTTAAAATAAAGTTAGCTTTCAATTCACACTAAAAAAAAGAAAAAAGCTAACTATATAGTGAAGGATAAATTATATATTTAATTCTCATGTTCGAAGAAGGTCAGAGTTTATCCCTATGATTTAAAAATCTAGACCATAGTACCTATGGTTTGGAGAAATATTGAACTTAATCTCTTTAGTTTGAAGAAATAGCATTCAGTCCCTATGATTTGATAAAACATAAAAAATAGTTCATGTATTTCGTAAATTGTAGGCGAATTAAGTACATAGATGTGACGTATGAATTATGTTGTTTTGTTCAATCAATTACTTGTCTCATACTCTCATTATTAAACACAATAATAACTAATTTCTAAGTATTTTATTCACCAATAATTATGAGCGACAGACTATTTTGTAGATTTTATCAAACCTTAGGGATTAAATTTTAATTTTTTAAAACATAAAGACTAAATTGTATATTTCTTCAAACCATAAGAACTAAAGTATAGATTTTCAAACCATAAACACTAAACTCTAATCTAATTTTCTTCGATAAAAAAAAAAACTAAATTTATAATTTACTCAATATTTAATTAATTTAGAAGAATCTTAACCAAAAAAAAAAAAAAGTTTGTCCAAAGTGTCAAAATGAACATTAGTCAATTGACATTCTTATATTAACAAATCTTAATTTAGAAGTTTAGATTCTCCATCTTGCATTGTAAAAGATTTTTTTTTTTTTTTAATGTTTCAAAAAAAAAAGGGGTTTAAGATGTAGTTAGGTCGGGTTTAGAAGTCGGGTCCCAACACCGGTCGGGTTTTGAAGTCGGGTCAATGGTTTTGGGCCTAGGGCTCTGTCGAAAGCTGGATTTCATTATCCGCCCAAAAATTCGAGAGCTTGAGAAAAAAATTCCAATCTATAAAGCTTAAAGCCTAAAATTTCGATCTCGCTTTGTCCATTGATCGAACATTTTCTTGCCCTCAATTTGTCTGAGAGAAAATATGGCCGATGAGGTAGCGGTGGAGGGTGCGGCGGCGGCGGCGATAGAAGTAGCCGATTCAAATCAGCAGTTGCACAAGCTGGAGAGAAAATGGACCTTTTGGTTTGATAACCAGTCGAGGTCGAAGCAAGGTGCTGCTTGGGGTACCTCTCTGCGCAATGTTTATACCTTCGATACTGTCGAAGATTTTTTCTGGTGCGTTCTTGGATCTCATCTGTGTTGATGATGTTGAAACTTGGGGTTTTCGCCCTTTTTGTAGACCTAATTTGTCTTTTGGTAGATTAGGGCATAGCTATTCTGGATTTTACCTACAGAGATTTTGTCCTGTATGTGTATTTGATTGAATTTTACGTTGTGGTGGTTTTGTTTTCATATTTCGTTGAAGATGAACCACGGTTTTAGTTCGAGTTAATTAGATGAAACTCAATCGAACAGATTTTTTTTTTACGAATTGTGATTTCGACTATTCTACAGTTTGCATGATCAGATATTCCAGCCGAGCAAGTTGCCGGCTAATGCAGATTTCCATATGTTCAAATCTGGAGTTGAACCGAAATGGGAAGATCCTGAGTGCGCTTATGGAGGAAAATGGACTGTCACGAGCAATAGAAAGGGTGACCTCGATAGAATGTGGCTGGAAACGGTATAGAAACCATAGAAAAAAAAAATGTTTATTGTTGGCCACATGAATTCATGGTAATTGTTCGGTTTGATGTAATATATATCTTGCATTATTTTCTCTCTTGGATAGTTGATGGCTCTAATTGGGGAACAATTCGAGGAGTCTGATGAGATCTGCGGCGTTGTTGCGAGTGTGCGTCAGAGGCAGGACAAGCTTGCATTGTGGACTAAAACAGCAACTAACGAGGCTGCCCAGGTTTGGCCTTGTTTCTTATTTGTACTTGGTTGCTTTTGCACATTTTTATTGATATTTTGTATCGTAGACTTATAATGAAAGTCTATCTTCGAGTTCTCTGCACAAGCTTTTTACACTATGTTCTTATCTCTGATGCATTAGTTTGGTTCTTCTTGCCAACTATGATATTTATTTGATCTAATGTGATGTTTATGAATTTTCTGTGAGAATCATGGAACCCAAATCTATTGTGTAACAACATATAACGGAAACACATGATAAACCAAGTAATTTGAGGTATTCCGTGCCTCACGCTTGAGATCACTCACACTCTAACAATCACTCAAGTCCACGATAAATATCCACTGGCCATCCCCTTCTACTTATCACCATTTTATGTAACCAACTCTCACTCTCCAACTAATCGTCCTAATGCCCATATAGTATTCCTAATTCCTCTAAGGTCCAAACCTATCAATATCCTGTTCTTTGCTTAAATGAAAATTTTGCTAGCTTATGTAGACGCTCATCTCTTTGTTTTTTTTTTTGAAAACCGGAAAATTGATGTTTGCTCTACTATACCCAGAGTAACCATGTTCGTACCTAGGACAGGCGGCAGTATGCATTGAAGGAATGCAGACATAAGAGATGTTTACAAATTAATGTCGCAAGTAGGTCTCAAACCTGGGACCTTGAGGGGAGCACACCTTCTAAGTCCAAGCCTTCGACCATCACGTCACCCCTTGCGACAAACATGTGACTCTTGTTGTCAATCTGTTGATTTGTGTATTAGCAATTGTAGGTTTACTCTTTTGTTTTCTTTATTTTAGCCTTGTTTTGGGCTGACCTTTTTTGTTTTTCCCCTGTGAAGTTTGGCTTCTCTAAAATTAAGTTTTTGCTCAGTTTCATGCATTTTTGCAAAGGGTTCCAGTACTTAATAACATTCGTAGAAAGGAGTTTATCTATTTTTAACTCCCAAATCAATGTTTATCCTCAATTAGCAAGAGACTAGGGAGGAAGGCAATAGGCTCCGACTTATTCAATTGGTTGTCAAAGTTACACTGGGTTTTTAACTACTGCATTGCTTCTCTTTGTTGTTTTGCAAGTCAAGTTTATAAGCAAAGACACCTTTATGTAATAGGAGTTAACTAGCTTTGCTTCTTTTTTTTTTTCAGCATGTTCCAAGTTTTTACTTGTTTATGATAATATTCAAGATCTATACTGATATCAAATACCTAGGAACTACATGATAAACCAAGTTTTAATAGGACTTGGAACCTCCCATTTCTAGAGAATCATCCCTTAAGCCCACAAGTTTACACTCAATATTTTGGACCCCTTCCCCCTCACACAACCGCTCTATTTGTAACTAAAATCTCTAACCAATTCTCTAACTAATTGCCCTAATACCCTTCCTATTATTCCCTAATACCCTTCCTATTATTTTGCAAATGTTAAAGAGTAAAGGAGTTATCCGAAATGTGTTTTAAAGTATTATTATTTTTGACAAACAACCCCATTAAAGCTCCCAAGACAATCTGTAACTTATTCTATTGCCTTCCATCGTTCGATGCAGATGAGCATTGGTAGGAAATGGAAGGACATCATCGACGTCACCGACAAGATTTCCTTCAGCTTCCATGTAAACTTCACTTTTGTGGTTGTCGGCATTTTCTCCTTTGTCCCTCATTTCTTTTGTTAACTTTTTATTTTGATTGGTTGCAGGATGATTCAAAGAGGGAAAAGTCAGCAAAAGCTCGATACAATGTCTGATCATCAAGCTAGATCACGCGAGCTAAATTTCGAGGAAAATACTAAACAATATCTTTTCAACATACTTACTGTTGTTATATTTCTTTTTTTTTTGTTCGCTTTGTTTCTTGATCCCAGACAATAATTCAGATTTCCATGCTTTGAATGCTTACAATTTTCCTTCAACATTGTAGAAGTAGCCTTGTCAATTTATTTATTAGATCCATTCCCATTGAGAAATGAAACAATAGACTGTTATTTTGTAAAATTGTATTTTGATGATTTCATATTCATCAGAGAGCAGCTTGTGGAATGTCCATCTCATTTTTAGTATTTGTTTTGTTTGCTTTTTAATGATTAGAAACGAATTTGAAGTAGAAAGGGTAGTTATAGCTCGTTTGGATGAAATTGTTTGGAGTGATTATATCAGCTCGTTTTAAAACTGTGGGGATGTTTGGAGGTAAAATTTAAGAGTATTTAGACTTGATATTTAGAATGATAATTTATTTTAAGTTTTTAGAAGTAATGATTGCAATCGGATATAGTTTTAAAGAATATCTAGAATTAATATTTAAAATGTCATTTATTTTGAATATTTAGAAGTAATGATTGACGGTCAAAAACTTGTTTAGAAGTAGTTTTATCTTTTTTAGAAAAGAAATAGAATTTTGTATCTAAAATTATTTTAAATATTTAGAAGTAATAATTACATTTCAAACTAGTATTTATCTCTTTGAAATACTCAAAACAAAAGTGTCCCAAAAACTTCAAACAAACACCTCCATTAGTTGCATTGCTATTGAAGTTGCACTGATTGGTTTCAGGGAGAGTTTCTTTCTTATATTTCGACCAGAGATTCTAAGAAAAAAACATTAATGTTGATTTTTTGACCGAAAAAATTCCACACCAATATTATAAAAATTGATTAATTAGAGGTAAATTTGTATTTTATATAATATAATTCTAAAATATAAAGTATGTGTCTAGAAATTTGAAATTTTAAAAATCAAAGTTTGTTTCTGGAAAATTCATTTTAGTTATTATTTTTAAAAATGAAAATTATGAGAGAAATTTATATTTAAGTATCGAATTGACACAAAGTTCAAAAATACAATGACTAAATTAAAAAGAAAAAAAACCGATTTGTAATTTAATATAATTTAGAGATAGTTTTTTTTTTTTTTTTTTTTTTTCGGATTCAGTGTCTCTCGACCGTGAATTTCTGATTAGACGGTGAATGGAAGAATGAGCGAGGATGAAAAATTCCTCGCGAACTTAGCATGGATAAAGACCCCATTCTAAAATTCGTGAGAAACCCGAACCCCGTACGTTCTATGCGGAAAAGGATGGAGATTAAGATAGATAGCGGGGATAAGAATGATAAAGCCATCCCGTCCCACCCATGAACATCTCTAATCTAGTTAATACTATTCATTAACCAAACAAAATATTTATATCATTTTTTTCTTATATGAAAAAAGTAATTTAAGAAAATCTATTCATTTTAATTGATTATTTCTAATCACTTAAAGATGTTTATTTCAAAATAGCTTATTTCTCTAAATAATCCATTCACATCTAAATGAACATTACTTACCATTTCAACCAATATTCACTCGTAACAACTATTAATTCTAATTACTTACCATAACTATATATATATATATGTGTATATATATATGTGTGTGTGTATATATATATATATATATGTGTGTATATATTATTTTGTTTGAAAGGTTAGGTTCTCCATCCATTTCCGTAATTAATTTTTTTTAGCGTCTAAGTATACCCTTTAGCTCACTTATGCTTAAAGTATATAAAGAAAATAACTTAGAAAAAAAAAAACAATCATAAAAAATTAAAATAAAAGCTAAAATATTTAAAGTAAATATAAAATCAGTTCGTTAATGAAAATAGAATCGTTTCTTTCTTTAAACATTTCATTCACCAAGCTTGTTATTGTTGAACGGATCAAAGTTCTCAAAGGGTCAACGATCCATCTTCCCAATGGAACAATTGAAGAACAAACGATGAATCCTTTACCAAAAGCTCACAAAATCGAAAACCCATTTCAATGGCGTCTCTAGCAACTCATATCTCGGCCTCCCTCTTCCTCTTCCCCATTGGCGTTCGTCGCCTCCTCTGTTCTTCCTCTGTTTATCTCAAAAACCCATCTCTATATCGATCAAAACCCTGGTACTTATCCGAACCCAAATGGAAGAATTTCGATTTGTATTCCCTCATTCTCCTCCTCCCGATCGCCGCCTTCTCTGAAATTTTTCTTTTCCTCGCATTTTCAGGAAACCCTATTTACAGATTTGCGTTTTCTCATCAATCAGCCGCCATTTTATTCTTCTGGGTTCTTGCGATTCTCATTATTTTGCGGGAAAACATCGACCCAATTCTTGTAAGTGAGAGTTTCATCTTTGTTTTTGCTGGAATCGCTTTTCTCGTTGAGTATTCTGTGATTGGCGAAGGAATTACTGGCCTTGGAGGTGCTTTTTATCACATATCTGCTGGATTAACTCTTGTTTGTGCTTGTTCCTGCTTGTATTTGTCCATGAAACCGTCTGCATTTTTTGCTGAATTTCTACTTTCCTCTGGCTTAACGTTTAAGGGTACATGGCTGTTTCAAGTTGGGTTGTCTTTGTACACCAATGCATTTGCTTTGAAGGGTTGTCGTTCGATGTTGGTATTGCCTACTACTGGAGATGCTTTTGTTCAATGTGATCTTGAGGAAGATGGGTTGAGGGGGATTGCTTTGATGAAATTGATATTCATTGGCCATGCTGTTTTGGTTTTGATATTGGGTTTAGGGTTGTTTGGATTGTTGTCAAGAAACAGGAATTTTAGGTTTGGCGAAGGAAATGGCCCTTTGTTGGCCGAGCTTGGACCGGAAACAATGTTGATTCGCTCGTCTCCTGAGATTGAGATGGAATGAAACTGTATGGCTTTTCATTCTTAACTGTAACTTCATATCAAAATGTCATTATTAGTGGAGATAAGATGATTTGTTCATTCATATTTTGACTTTGGCCTATTGTAAATGTTCATAAGTTTCTTGTTTTCTTTATCTATATCTTATTTTTTATGTTTTGATTTTTAGAGAACAAGTTTTGATATCTTCTTGTAAGTGAGAGTTTCATATTTGTTTTCGCTGTAATCTCTTTTCTCGTTGAGCATTTTGTGATTGGTGAAGAGATTATTGCCCTTGCTGGCACATTTTATCCGATATCTGCTGGATTAACCCTTAGTTGTGCTTGTATTTGTTCATGAAACTCTGCATTTTTTGCTGAATTTCTACTTTCCTCTGGCTTAATGTTCAAGGGTACATGGCTGGTTAAATTGGGTTGTCTTTATATACCAATGCATTTTCTTCGAAGGGTTGTCTTGTCGTTCAATGTTGTTCTTGCCTGCTACAGGGGATGCTTTTGTCCAATGTGATCTTGAGGAAGATTGGCTGAGGGGGATTTGCTTTGATGAACTTGATATATTTTAGCCATGCTTTTTTAGTTTTGATCTTCCGTTTAGGCTTGATTGGAATCTTGTCAAGAAATAGGAATTTTAGGTGTGGCGAGGGGAGTGGCCGTTTGTTGGCTGAGCTTGGACCTGAAACCATGTTGATTTGCTCGTCTTCGGAGAATGATATGGAATGAAATTGTTTGGGTTGTCATTCCTGACTGTAACATCATAACAAAATGTCATTATAGTGGTGAAAAAAATGATCTGTTTATTCATATTTTGATTTTGGCCTTCAGTAAATGCTTATAAGTTTCTTCTTTTTTTTCTATCTATACCTCTTTTTGAAGTATTGATCCATAGAGAACTGATGTAGTTTAGTTTACCTTGTTCATTATGTCCAAGATGTTCTCTCTTTTCTTGCAACTTCTTGGCCAAATTTTATGCTTTCATTTGGACTTGTTTCATGTAGTTCTTTATGATATGATTTTGGCTGTACCTTGTGAGTGTGTCTGTACGTAGGATTATGGTTTTGGCTGCAGTTTAGTGTGAAGAAAGTCGCCTATCGAGAAAGAGCAGTGGCTCAACGTCACTAGTGTTCGTCCAAGAACCATGAGTTTATGGGTTCGAATCCTCCCGCTTCCAATTTTTGTAATCTTGAACTCCAAAAGAAAGTCGCCAGTCGCCGCAATGATGAACTCCATTTGATAGCTGCAACTATTTCTGCCTGTTTTACTTTTATTTCTAATTCATAATTTTATTGCATAAGGTGAAATGGGAGTGAATCATTTAGTTGTTTCTCAACAACTGTGTTGAGAAATTTGGACTTAACTATGAAGGTTAGATTAATTTGGCATAAACTTCTTCCATTTCCCAAGTTTTCATCTCTCATTTTGTTCAAATAGGTTGATTTCAGCACATGTTTTGTTTGTGGTCTTGATTTGTTTGCTGCTCTTTAATAGTAAATGTTTTTCTTGAAAGACTGTATTGTCTGTCATAGTTCTTTTTTCTTCTCTTAACTATTTGTCGATGCCAAAAAATGATTTTCGAGATTATACGTGAATTTGTATGATGAGAATGATAGTGCTTGCAAAATAAGCGAGGTAAGACATCAGTTTGGTGTTAACCACGGAGGTTACGATACCAGTCGTACTCAAGTTGTCGTTTTTGAACATTTCTTAGCTAATTTTTACCTTTAATTCTATCTATACTATTTCTGGAATTCAGTTCTAGAAGTAGAATATCTAACTGTAAATTATTATGTTTGATGAGAAATCCGGGTTTGATCGAACTTTTTGTGTGCCCGATCAAATAACTTATGGGTTCATAGTAACGACTTTAAGTTAAAGTCTCATAATGCTTTTCGAATTTGTTGGATGAATGTAGGCCAAAATCCAAAAACAAATTTCCTTCAAAGCTTTTTTATGGCCTATTACTAGAAGTTTTGCGGTTTTGTTTGAAATCTTGCTCAGGTTGGTGAAGCTTCGTGTCTTTGTCTGAACTAGTTTATGCACATCACAACTATTATCATAATTAGATTGCATGATCCTAAATGAGAACAAACCGACTTAGTTTTCTAGGATTTTATGGATCTTAACTGGATTTCTTTACACTTGCTTAACTCTCAATATTATGCAAATGTTTCAAAAAGTAAAAAGTACTTAATTTGGAAACATAAAACATTGTTTACAAAAACATTAGTTTATTTTGGCTGAGAATAAGAGTTTCATCTCGTATATTTGAGATATCCACGCATAAATTTTTTTACAATTAAATCTAACTCGTAAATTTTGAACCTGAAATCTTCAAAAGATTATGTCTAGGAGGCCTCAAGCCTCAATCAAAGAGGCGAGCTCTATCTTTTCTAACTTTATTATTTTGATAGTCTATTTTGAGATAAATTTAAAATAATTTATGAGCGGTTAAACTCAACCACATACTCAATCCAATAAAAGGAAATAAAAAATTTGAACCATTAATGGTAATTATAAAGAAACATCGATCATCATGGACTGGACAGTGATCTAGTGGTCAAGAGAGTCTTGAAATGCTTAAGAGGTGATGAATTCAATTTATGGTAATCATCTATACAGAACATAATTTCTTACGAGTTTTCTTGACATCTAAATATTATAGGAACAAAATAGAGATGCGTCTCTTTCTCACTTGTATATATGTGCGTGTGACGAAAACAAGCTATGTTTTTATAGTTTTAGAAAGAGATTAAGTTGAGTTTTTATACTTTTGAACTTTATTATTACAAGATAAACCAAAACATCATATTACAATTGAAATCACCCAAAAAAAGGACTAAACAAAGAGGTTCTTTGTAAGTAAAATCTTTGTGCCATTTTTGTGGGAGACCTATAATAGAGTTTTGGCCATGTCAAAAGTTCAACAACTTTAACTCAAAGCACCAACCCTCTTAAGCATGGGGATCAATCTCCCACTAAGATTAAGGCTCGCCACTTCATCGGCGCCCCCGACGAGTTGTCCCCCGATGAACACCGCAGGCACAACAGGACTAAGATCAAGGCGAATGAGAGCTTGCTCTGTTTCTTTCGCTTGCGGGAGTGCATCAATCTCGTACACTGTCGGGTTAACTCCGAAGCCGAGGAAGAGTGTCGTGATAGAATTGCACATAGTGCAACTCTTCTGGCTGAACACCACCACAGGCTTGTTTGACACTAAAATGTTCAAAGTTTCCATTTTCTAATTAGATTAAAAAGAAGGAAGTTGTGAAGAAATTGTTGGGATTTTGAAATGAGTAAATGAGGTTATTTATATTGAGAAAAACTTACCTATTATTATTTTATTTTATTTTATTATTATCTATTTTAATACTTGTAGGGTAATACTCCTTAAGATATATGCGTTACACGGGCTGTTTATTAGTAGATTTTAAAATTAGTATTTTTTAAATACTTCTTAGAAAGACTACATCCAAACAAATTTTTAATTGTAATCAATACTTTTAAATACTCAAAATAAATTTTTATTCTAAATATTCTTAAAAACTACATCCAAATAAACTTTTAACTACAATCATGAATTCTAAATATCCAAAATAAATTATCATTCTAGATACTAATTCTAATTATTCTTAAAAATTACATCCAAACAAAATTCTGACTGCAAATTACTTTTATGTATTCAAAATAAATCCTCATTCTAAATACTAATTCTACATACTCTTAAAAATTACATTCGAACAAGTTTTTTACTACAATTATTACTTCTAAATACTCATAATAAGTCATTATTCTAAATATTAATTCTAAATACTCTTATAATCTCAATCAAAACATCCCTACATGGTGTCACATTTTAAAAAAAAATCAAAAAAAAAAAAGTGACACCACGTATCTTAAGGAGAATTTGCCTCCTTGTCTATAAAAGAACAAGTTTTTTTTTTTTTTTTTTTTTTTTTAATACGTACTGTGTCATCACATAAATAGCTTTATTTATATACTTATTTATTAAATAATATGTGTGTTTTTTTTAGTACAAGTCGGGGGAGAGACCACAAACTCTACGCAGACAGCAACCTCTGAGGTAAGAGAAACTTAAAAAATTACAGTTAATAAAAATCGAGTTTCCTATCATTAATACATTAATTAATTTGATATAAATGTCTAATTAAAAGTCAACCATGTGTGTTTATTCTCACTATTTTCTCTTGATAAAGTTTTTTAATTAAATAACCGAGGACGAGATGATTCAAGCTAATGAATTTTTAATTATAGACATATATTAATTGAATTAATAAAGTTTTATAATTAAACAATTGAGGACGAGATGATTCAAACTAATGATTTTATAGTCATAGACAAATATTAATATTGCTGAATTATTATTTTCTTATTAAAAATGCATGTAAGTGAATTCTTATAATTATTTTATTTGATTAAAATGGAGAAAGTAATAAAATTATGGACATATTTATTAATATAACGTCACTAACGTGGTGGTGGACGTTGTCGTAACGCAAGCTTAACTACAATAAATACTCATAATCTCAAGACAAGTTGAAATCAAATGCTACATGTTGTTGCAAATTCAATTATTATTTAATTTTACATGATGAGGTAACATAGATAAGATTGAGAGAATTCAAGTGATAATTTGATATGGTATTTGGAATAATGACACTAGCAATCGTACGACCGGTTTGAAGAACGTCTTCAACATCCTCGATTATAAGATCGACGAACACGTTAGATTCGATGATGTATTGGTCATGCAAATAAAAAAAATAGGCTCACGTTTGTTATGGTTCAAGAAAGAAAAACACAATTCGATAACGTGTTTATTACGTTATTGTTACAGCCCGAACTTTTCAAATAAAATAAAAATTAGGTTATATTTTTATTTCGGGAAATTGGGGGGTTAAATTG
>JBBMEG010000020.1:4770325-4792952 GCA_037832605.1 Cyclanthera cordifolia | reverse complement strand
GCCATAAGTGAGCCGCAGCGGTTACAAGGCCGGCTGCTATAAGAGTCAGTTCATTTCTCCCTTTGAAGGGGGATTCCGAAGCTAAGTACCCTAAGCTAGTCCTTGTTATTATTACTTATTTCTTCTTAATCTGTCTCTGACTTAGGCATCGGAGGCCCTGTAGCTCACACCACACCGGTGTGCCCTAAACCTATCTGTTTTGCAGACCCTTTCGTCCTCTATCAAATAAATTGTGCTGTGGATAGACCGTTGACCATTTTTCGGCATCAAGAGAAAAAATAAATCTTTTTCTTCTCCAAAAAATCATAGATTCTTTTTTCTAAAAACAAATCATTGTCGAGGCATCTGAATTTGAAATCATGGATGTATTAATAATCATATTAATAGACAATACATTGATCACTTCTTCTTTTTTTCTTTTTTTTTTTTTTCTATCACAGTTTGATCATTTCTCTGCTTAAATTTTTTGTTTTCACCATTAACATATCACATACAAAATATGTTTGTCTTCAATATCATTTTTAATACAAGTGTATAAGATTCTCATGCATTTATTATATTCATTATTTAACGTACTAAAACTATACTACATTCTACAATTATCATTTTTAATATCAATTGTTTACTTGAGATTTGACTACTGCGAAATATGGAAATGAGACACGTGTAAATGAAGAAATTGTATTTATATTGATTTCAATAAGTGCGATGTGAAATACAATCTCTAATATGTTTCATCTGGGTCTTTCTCTCTCACATATGAATATCTCGAGGATTTCACAGTTGTTCTCAAATTGAAAATTGTCTCAAGAGCTTTGTAATTAACTTGTTTTTGTAGTCGATTTGTCTCAAGGGCTTTGCAGCTTGTTCTTGAAATTGATTTGATTGTTGATCTTTGGATCATTCTCTAACTTGTGATCTGCTTGGATGATTGGTTTTTGGCTTGTTGATCGTGGAATCGGTTGTTGACTTGTTAATCTGCTTAGATGATCAGTCTTTGAATCGTTGAGTGTAGGATCGGTCATTGACTTGTTGAGATCTGCTTGGATGATCGGTCTTTGACCGGTTGATCATGAGACCAATCATAGACTTGTTGATTTGCTTGGATGATGTATCTTTGACTTGTTGGCCGTGGGATCAACCGTTGATCTGCTTGTATGGTTCACTTGAAGAACACGATGTGTGTTCTTCGTGTTTGAGCGATTTGTTTATGTAATCTATTCACTTTTGAAGTATCTTTTAACTTCAAAAGTGTATTTGATCCAATAAAATTTAGAAATTGAAAGAGGAAAGTGGTGTTGGATAGGTCAAATTATGAACTTTTGTTTGAGTGGATATGAAAAGGTGAGTTTTGCTAACATGTATATTTGGAATGGGTATTGGGGCGTTTGAATACAAAATCAGTTTAGAAAGGGATGTAACCCTAAACATTGGATTTTCTCACCGAAGCTTGCTTTATAATTTCATTTATATAATTTACGTATTTACTTTCATTCCAATAATCCAATTAAACCCAATTGGTTCAAAAACTGATTTCAATAACCATTCCATAATAATTATTATTATTTAAATGTAGAAATATCAAATTAATTAATTGATAATCTAATCTAATCCATTATAATTCTCTTAATTAATAATTAAAGGACATAGAGGATTTCTAAAAACTATTCAAGCCTAGGAAAATTCCAATTTTAAATTACTTGGAATTTTTGGATTGTTAGAGCCACGAATTGTTCGTTGGAAGTTTTCACTCATAGATTGGACTAGCTCTACGATTGATCGAAAGTCAATATCAGGGTATTGTTCGTAATAATTTATTCACATGGCACAACAAGAAACAATAAGTTGTAGCTTGAAGTAATGTTGAGCCTGAATCTCGATCACTAGCTCTTGGTATATCATGTGAAGGAGTTTAGCTAAAACGTATTCTCTCAACAAACTCAAGGTAAAAAAAAAAAGCCAACATAGAAGTATTGTGTGATAATCAATCAGGCATAGCTATTGCCAAAAATCCGGTACAACATGACAAAATGAAGCATATTGAGATTGTTCATTAGTGAAAAAGATTAAGTCTAATGTTATTACACCAAGACATGTGCCTTCTCAACAGCAAGTTGTATATGTATTAATTGAAGCACTACATCGTACTAGTCTTTATGGGTTAATTCTTAAACTCGACATGACAAGTATATACCATCCACCTAGAGGGGGAGTGTACATAATCGAGCTTAGTTTGTTATAGTTTGTTGTGATTCATTCCTATTATCACGTATTAGCTCATAATTAGTATTTTCGATTATTAGTGTATATAATTAGTGTATTGAGTTAGGGAACTCATGTACAAATCTCTATTCATACTCAATAAAAAAAAAAATAACATTTTTCAATATTCATATAAAACTTCCAAAACTTTAAACATGAACTGGTTAATACCATAAAAACTAAATTTTTATGGTATGCATTGTTGGTAAGAATAAAAGTGATAAACAACTATTCTAAAATCTCTCGTTCGTGTTTGATTTAAAATAATCATTGTCAAAAATTTCAAAATCTTATATTAAATTACTGTTAAAGCAAATCTTTAAAACAAGTAGTTAATTATCTTAATCAATAACAATACGAATCTACGAAAAAAAAAATCAGTTAAACATTGCAACCACTTCTAAATTAATTCTCTCCATGGCAAAATTCTCCTTTTCTTTTTGTAAGAATCTTCACAAAAGAATTTTAATATATTGATGAATAGAATGTGTAAATAAAACAAAGTTGGACATTTGGTGAAGAAAAGTTACAAATATTGACTAATTATGAGAGCCCGTCAATAATTGACGTCCATATTGAAGTCCCAAGATTCCTTTCCAACACCATTGGCCATTTTCTCTCTCTCTCTCGTGCCAATCACGTGACTAACGACTCGAAATTCATTACTTTAAAACATCCACACCGTTCATTCAATGATCATCCAAATATATCCAACGATTACAAAATCGAACCAATCCTGACCGTTGAAATCGCATACCTTCCACTCTCTCAAACTCAAACCCTACTACTTCACCGAAAAGCACTCTTTTTTATTACCCTCAGATTCACCCTAAACTTTCGAACTCTCTTTCTCGATTCCTTTCTCCAAACCCTCTTCTCTCTTCCCCTGAATTCCACAACCCACAAAGCGGAATTGAGAAATACGAGCTGTGAATCGATTTTTCCATTTGGGTTTGGTTTTATTTTGAGAAAAGAGTGGAAAAACTAAAAGGGGGGGGCAATGGATTCGGATCAGGGGAAGCTTTTTATTGGTGGGATTTCATGGGAGACCGATGAGGATAAGCTTAGTAACCATTTCGCCGTCTATGGTGAAGTTATGCATACGGTTGTTATGAGAGATAAGATCACTAGCAGACCTAGAGGCTTTGGATTTGTCGTGTTTTCAGATCCATCTGTTCTCGATCGAGTTCTCCAGGATAAACACACTATTGATGGTAAACAGGTGCGTTAGAATCTTGTTTTCTTTGATTTTTACTTGTTTTTGTCAGTTAGTATTTTGGGGGTTTGTTAAATTTGGCCTGGACACTTATGTTTATTTGGTAATATTAAATTTAACCCAACTCATTCGTTTATGCTTTTAGATTGATGGGTGATTTGAGTTATTGGGGTTTTGATTCAACAATGGCACTAAATAATGCTCTTTTGGGTGTCAAATATTTGATGTTTATCTATTTATGTTGGTAGCTCAAGTTTAGTGCATCTGCACCTCTAGTTATGGAGTTTCTTTGGTTCATGTGTTGTCTCGTATGCATCGTATAGTTTTTGGGGTAACATTTGTTGGTTTGGTGCTTTGTTTTTTATCATGAGAATAGGCATTTACAAAATGGTTTGTTTGGTTGTATTCTGCAATTTCATTTCAGCGTAGTTTATGTTTTCGTTATGATTGTGTATGCCCTCTTGATAGTTAACTAAAGAATATCAACTTGATGCATAGGTAATGGGTTGGAAGGAATCTGTTCACCAATTTTTTAGTGTAGTCTTAAGTTTTGTTTGGTGTAACTTTACTAGTTCATTGGTGTAGCCGTTAATTTTTGTTAGTTATGTTTTTGTGTCAAGGCCAGTATTTACACTGTTGATGTAACTTTTTTTTTAATCTTATCTTTTGAATATAACATCACCTTTTTGTACAGCCTCTTTATAAAGTACTTTTTAGCATCTATAATTTATATTCTTTTTTAGGTTGAGGTCAAGAGGGCCTTATCACGGGAGGAACAGCAGACTCCTGCCAGAACAGGCAATTATAATGTTACTAGAAACTCTAGTGGTGGTGGGGGTGGTGGAAATATGAGAACCAAAAAAATTTTTGTTGGGGGATTGCCTCCGACGTTGACTGAAGAAGGATTTAAGGAGTACTTTGAGACTTTTGGCAATGTAACTGATGTAGTAGTCATGTATGATCAAAATACTAGGCGTCCACGAGGATTTGGATTTATATCTTTTGATACTGAAGAAGCTGTTGACAGAGTCTTGCACAAGACATTTCATGATTTGAACGGTAAACAGGTAGAAGTTAAGCGCGCCCTTCCTAAGGATGCCAATCCAGGTGCAGGTGGTCGTTCAATGGGTGGTGGTGCAGGTAATGGTGGTTATCAAAGTTACGGGTCATCTGGTGGTGCAAATTCTAATTCATATGATAATCGTATGGATTCCAATAGGTACATGCAATCTCAGGGCTCTGGTGGAGGTTTCCCACCTTATGGTTCTTCTGGATATAATAATCCCGGGTATGGATATGGTTCATCAAACAATGGTATGGGATATGGTGGTTATGGAAATTACGGTGGTTCAAATGCTGGCTATGGTGCCCCTGCAGCTGTAGCCTATGGTAATCCAAATGCCGCTAATGTTGGTTATGGAAGTGGTCCTCAAGGTGGACCTAGAAGTTCATGGTCAGCTGAAGCCCCCTCTGGGTATGGGGCCATGGGTTATGGGAATGCAGCCCCTTGGGGTGGTGCTCCTGGGGGCAATGTTGGAGTGGGCAGTGGTGGACCTGGATCTGCACCCACTGGTCAGTCGCCTGGTGGAGCTGCTGGGTATGGCAATCAAGGTTATGGTTATGGTGGATTCGGGAATCAAGAATATGGTTACAGTGGAGGTGATGGCTCGTATGGGACTCAATCTGGTTATGGTACAGCTGGAGGACGTTCTGGTAGTGCCTCAAATAGCAATGTTGGGGGTGGTCCACATGGGGGAGAATTACAAGGGAACAGTGGTGGCTACATGGGTAATGGCTATGGAGATGCTAATGGAAACACTGGTTATGGTAATGCTTCATGGAGATCTGATGGTGGACAAGTAGGTTATAATGGTGGTTATGCTGGTGGACAAGCTCGACAAATCCAACAACAGTAATTTGATGATTAAAAGTGAACTGGATCTTGCCATGTTTTGTGTATCACTGTTTGTTTTATGAGATCAGTGTTTTTGATTTGCTTTATTATAAAAAGGTTTTCTCGTTGCTGACTGAAGTGCGGTGGCCCAAATGGAATGCAATGATCCTGGTGGGGTTGCTTGAATCCAAGTAGATTGCAGTATTAATTTTTCTAGTCTAAAATAAGTAGTTGTTTTAAAGGTTTACTTGATGCTTCAGTCATTTAGTATTTTACTTCTGAATGTAGTTAAATTTGATATCTCTATGAATGTCTATTTAGTTGTTGTCTGGAATCAGTTTTTATCTTTTCTCATTGTCTAAACTGTTATGATTTGTAGCATTTTCTCATAGTGGTTTGATAGCTACTTATATTCAGATGTTATTATGTTTCATCTTGTCTTTAGATCATCTGACGTATACGATATGAAGAAGAATTACGGGATTGATGTTCCATTCTTTATTTTACATATTCAGTACGAATATAAAGGTGTAGTGTAGAGTGTAAAGAGAGTTGTAGCTATAGATGGATAGCGTTGGAGCCTTCATTATAGTGGGTCGATCACTTGGTATGGTTAGACCTAATCGTAGTCGTAATTGACTCTTTAAAATGGCATAATCACTTTCCCCTGTATTTGCCCTTGTGTTACAGGAGGGATGCCCGGAGTTGTAAAAGTGGAGTCGAGAGAGTCCATTCATGGCTGAACACAGGTTTCATAGTGAAGAACCGTGTAGGGGATGTGTGTGTTCAGCATCGATGGAACTCGAAGACATTTAATCGGTTGAAATAATGAAATATATCCTCGATCAGAATAATCTCTTCTGCAGAAAGGCCTTCGAACGCTGTCAAGTATTCCGAGTCTCTGGTATGGTTAGTCATGAGTTTATAGTAAATATTCTCCAAGGTAGTTGAATCAAGTTTTAGAGTAAACAAATAGAAACATATAGCTTTCTCTTGTTTCAATGATTAACCTAAATAGAGGATGAGGATGTAGGTATTTCTACTTTCTTTGCTATATTCCTTTGCTCTTTTGTAAAGGGATCCATGTTCATAGTGAACTTGGTTAGGTAATTTTGTTTGATTGTATTGCTTGAATGTTGAGTTTAAATGGCGAATTACTTATTTTTCTCAGGAAATCTTAATATTCTTTTTTGATGATCGAGAATCTGAACTTCGCCTCGAGAAGACACCCTTGTTCATCTCAAGCCTGGAATTATAAATTTGTTATGGAATTTCCGAATTTTATTTTATTTGCGAAATCTGTATTTTTGTTTGCCCTTCATTTTTTGGAACAGGAAGGAATAGTTTTGTTCAATGTTTTGAAAGCATTAAAATCTTTTTTTTTTTTTAATCGTGTACTGCCGTTGGAATTAAATTCTTTTTGTATTATAATGAAACTTCTATAGTTTTCATGTAGGAAATTCATTAGTTATTTGATTGATATTTTCTATTTATTTAGTAAGTTGGAAATATATTTATCAAGTTGTAATTTTAAATGTCCATCTTGAATTTATGTTAGTGATAACTCATTTGCTTGAGTTCATGTATATTATTATGTTGTATACTAATATTCATTCATCTTTAATATTAATATTGTACTATTCTTTGATATTTTCTTTGTGTGTGTTGCTCGTGTAATAGGATTGTTTGTTTAATACAAATTAGTTTGAGTAGGGGGTACAAAAAAACCTATAACCTGAACTGAAAACAAACACAGATCGTAAGGGTTAGGTTGGGTTATGTTTTTTTCAATTTGGATTGGGTTAGTTTTTAGTGAACACGGGCTTTCGAGTCGGATTGTAGGTTATGGAGTTCTTTTTGGGTTGGGTTCAACCCAAACCTACCCCGAATTTCATTTTTTTTTTAAAAAAAAATATATTTATATTTATTTATTTATAAATGAAATATTATGTTAATTTATAAATTGTTCATTATCAATATGATGTATTTGTACAATTTGCTTTATAGGTTGATTTTTTTTTTTTTTTTGACAAGGCTATTAGGTTGATTTAGACTTTACCACAACAATGAAATGTTCTTTGAAACAACAAATATTTATTATATATTTTAAAAGCATAATAATTCGATGGTCCTTGCTGCAACATTACCGGGCCTTGAATAAACAATCTGCCATTAAAATTAATTATTATTTTCTTCTCTATTCCAATTTCATATTGTTATATAATTTGAGTGTATCTATGATTTCAATTATTTCGAGTGAAATCAATCAAACAATGTCACAATTCAATGCATAATCTTGATTAAAACTTTTTTACTATCTACTTAAAAGAGTGAAAGAGGTTTAAGTAAAAGAGGTTAGGAACGAAGAAAGCTCGACTGTAAATGTTAGTAGAATATGAAAGATTGTTTGAGGGAGCAACTCACGCGTTGGGTTAGGCCCATGAAAATTGCACGGTGGGCCAAACGTTGGAAATGGGAATTTCTCTTTTCTTCCCTTCTTCTCTTGTTGTTCCACCAAACACGCCTTTAATTTTTTTTCTATATTGGTTTTTAAATTTTCAAAAGTTCAATTTTAGTTTGTATATTAAGAAAAAAAACTTAAAATTAGTCTATATAGTAAATTTGAAGTCAATATTGATCGAAATTAGTTCAATAACGTTAATAACTTTAATACAATAAAAAATGAAAGTCATTTTTTAAGTTTACACAAAGATATGATAATTTTTTTAAAGAAGAATAAACAATAAAAAGATTATAAGACCAATTTTAACTTTTTTATTATTATTATTAAGTTTAGAAATTAAAAGTAGAAAAAATCTCAATCTAATTACTTTTCAAAGTTCATGAACTAAACAGAACAAAGCTTGAAGTTCAAGAACCAAAATTGTATATTTGAGCAATTTAAATGATATCTTAAATGATATCTTACGCTATCTAAAATCCAATTTTAAAATTATGATTTTAATTTGGATTTTTCAAGTTATTATTTTTTCTTACTGCTTATTTACATGAGTACATATGGAGAGGGGGACCACACACCCAACACAGAGAAATTAGAATTTTAAGAGAATTTATATAGTATATTCTCATAAAACTCTATAATAACAAACAACCTAATTAATTGTGACCGGGTAGTGAGAACTCTGACTAAGTCATCATAGAACGTCATAATTTAAGGTATATCTCAACAACTAAGATGTCGTACGTTTGAAATCCCCATCCAAATGTTGTTGAATTATAAACACATAAATTAATGAGCAAAAAACCACTATAACAATTTTTTTTTTAAAGGATTCAGAGTTTTGTCTCAATACATATCTGAGTTAACCGACCGTGAAATGATAGTAAGAGATTTTACAATTAACTCACGCATAGGTTTCAATTTGAGACATCTAAAGAAGTATATACTATAGGATCTAAGCCTCTACCAACGAGTCCGCTAGTTAAAGACTACAAGTTATAATAGCTTTACTTACCTGAGTCTTGATGTAGTAGCCATGGCTGTCGTTAATCTACTTACTGATGGTAGGCATCCTCCTGGAAAATATATTCATGTATGAAGTCAAAACTTAGTCGATATTCGTCGTAACGCAACATCAATATGAACTAAAAAAGAATCAAAATTAGTATAAGACCAGAAACTTATATGTCATTTGTTAAATTTACTAGGTCCATGGTAAGCTAAACAACATGTAGAACAAAAAAATAAGTCATTTTCTGCTAATGCTATTCACAACATTCAAAAAAGTGTTCCATGAATTCATGACCCAACAACTTCCATCATTTCACTGAAACATAAAAACTAATTATCACAGCAAAAATTCATACATAATGACAATACAACTTTTATATTTTAAAACTCATGTCCATGTTATAAACCTATCATATTTTTCAGAGCCAGGTAATTTTCAATAGTCACAAAGAAGAAATTTAATGTCATCCTAGAAGCAAAGTAACAAATTAGAAATAATATGTAATAACATGTTGGTTGATAAAGTGTATATATCATCGACTAAATGTTAGATATTTTTATACTTATCATGAATCTAAGACCTTGAATAACATGATTATCACTAGTTGTATTTGAATCTTAATGAGATTAAAATATACCTCCCGACATCGTGATGCAAGAATCTTTCAAATTCAACAAAGAATGTTGTTGATATTGAAACCTTATATCAATTGCTTCAATGGAAGATATTGGTATCTCCCTCCTTGCCTATAAGCTTGAATGTGTTTTTCAAGCTTCTTTATTCTTCTTTCTCTTTCACTTTGACACATTTGTGATGAACACATGTGTTCATATTTATAGGTAGAGGGAGGACCAATGTTGAACTTCTATTAATCTAAGTTTTAACTTTTCATCAAAGTTAACTTAAGAAATCATAAATTTTAGTGAAGTGAAACTCATACATCTCATAAACGTTTCTCATAAGTTAAAGAGAAGTTAAAATTCATTTAGAGAAGTGAAACTCATATCTCATAAACTTAAGAGAAGTTAGAACTCATATAGAGAAGTGAAACTCACATCTCATAAACATGTCAATAAGAAAACATGTTTTTCTAAGACCATATTAATGGAGATAAGATGCTAATTCTTATTTTCCAACACTAAAAAGTTAGAAGATTAAATATACCAGAAGGTTGGCGTCTTTAACTCGCTTTTTGGCGTACGTATTTTACTTGTTCCTTGGATAACATAATACCAATACAAACGTCATCTGATTTTCTTGACAACTTCAATAGCTAATGTACTATTACGACCACGCCTTATTTCCAATACATGATGGATTTTGTTTATTTTTGCCTGACAATTAAGATGCAAGAAATTGGAATAACTTGTTAGTAAATCATACATTAATCAAATAAAACACATAAATTTGCATGGTTCACTAAGGATATATTAGCTACATACACAGGAAGAGAGGAGAAAACTTTTATTAAAGGAGAGAGAATACAAGAATGTTGGTCAAGTGGGCTAAGGTTTTATTAGGAGTTTATATAGTGCACTCTCATAAAATTCAATTACAACAATGAGCCTAATTACATAAAATCCCAAATACGAATATATAAATATAATTTTAATTTCCTCTAGGCTTTGAGATCATTGCCCTTCAGCCCCACCGAGACATAGACCTTGGACCCCGACTCGTCGATTCGGCAGCAAACCCTCTATTAAGTAGCTGTGACATCATAGTTCAAGACATATCTCAAAATAACTAATGATAGAATAAAAGAAAAATGTTAAATGTGGTTAAAATTACAAAGAAACTGAAGAGTACTAGAGAGAAAGAAAAGAGTAAAGATGAAGAAGGAGAGAACTGAAAACCTAGTGTATTATCTCAACAGTTACACAAAAGAGAAAATATATAACCAAATTGATGTACAATCAATCAGATTAAAAACAATAATGACAACTAATAAATGAACAGTTGGCGATGGATAGATGGATGGAACAACAAATATGAGAAAGATGTTGGCTATGATGTCTTGAGTGTTGTAAGGACCCAACCCGACACAGAGTCAATCACAGGGCCTTGACTTCTTATGCATGATTAAAACACAAACTCATACAGAGACATGCTAAATTAACTCAAATTTTATTAAAAGAAATGATAAGTTCAATAGTTGCGGAAAACAAAGAAACCTTAATAGACAAATAAGTAAAAATACAAAAAACCTCCTAGCATGTCTCTAAATCAAATAGTTCATGCTTTGAAACAAATAAAACAAATTAAGTGAGCATAAAAGACACTTAAAATAGATGCAGCGTTGCCCATGGTCACACCAGCTTCAGCTAGCCATCCTGATCCATCCTATGAGTACTCGGAGAAAATCTATAATAGAAAGGTGAGTCGCGAAACTCAGTAAGGGAACCCACCATGGGAACCACAAGAACACATCAAAGACATAATAGCATAATATAATCTTATCTCAAGTAAAGTTCAAATCTATTGGTAACTAATACCAATGTGAGGGTATCTCAGCGAGCCGAAGCAATATGGTTGTTGTCAAACCTCGAACACTCGCGTGAAGAGGTAGTACAAGCACCCTCTACCGTGGGATATCACCCACACCCTCACTCCTAAACACGACACCCGAGATAGGCCAAGCGAACTCTAGGTAGATATAGCTAGCTAACTGGGTTGCCATCCGATCTTAACACTACCGCGGTGAGGAATATCGTCCCCTCGCCCGACACTCGACAAATCCCCTATCCGAGTCTAGCAGCCAAGACACGTCTGTCCTTAGTCGTAGCTCATGCTCTATAAAGTAACTTGTCCCTTTCGGGAACCCACAACTCATGGTTAAACTCATTTGGTTCCTTTATGAACACCTCGTCCTATCACATGCTCGGTTCCCTTTGGAACACAACTTCTAAGCAGATTAACAATCTAAAGAATAACAGATGGACGAGCTATCACATGCAGAATTTAATCTCGGAATCTCATAATTTAGGGCACGTCATAATAACATGCATGCTCGGGAATCGACTAATATCATATAACATACATTCAACACAATCAACTCAAGACGTGCTCAAGATTACCACATTGAACCGATACTGGGGAAACATTCCTTTACCTTGGCCTAAAACTACATGAAACAACCTTTGAAACTCAAACCTCGGGTCCCCAGAACAAACATCTCCTATAAGTGCCCATACAAGATAAACGGGTGAGAATTTGGACCTAAAACCTTAAAAAATGGACTCGGGCATAGGGTTTACCTCAAGGATGAAAATCAGTTTTTTTTTTCGGTCATCGGAGACGGTGGCGCATGGGGCTCTAGCAGCGATGCGTGGGGCTCTAGCAGCGCGCATGGTGATCAGTCGTCGGCGAGTGAAGAGAGACTGCACCACAGGTTCGGGTTTGCTTTGCGGGCGTGAAGGGAGGCTAGGACTTGTGGCTAGGCTTGGATTGAAGAAGACGTAGGCTCGAGAGGCGTTGTAGGCTCAGACACAGTCAGCCACTCTGAGGCTAGGAAAAGCACGACCCTGGCTGGTGTAAATGGGAAACTAGGGTTGTTGCAACTGCCCCTTCAAACATGAGACGATGGAAGTTAGTCCAAGTGTTTCTCGTAGTAGAATAAACCGGTTAATCGATGACGGCTTAGCGAGACAATCTGCCAGTTGTTCATGGGAAGGGATATACCGAATTTCAAGTTGTCGACGCAAGACCTACTCTTGAATAAAATGCACGTCAGCTTCAATATGTTTGGATCGGGCATGAACAATGGGATTCTGGGCAAGGGCGATTGCACTAATGTTATCACACCAGATGATTAGAAAGCAAGCCATATGTTTAAGTAATTCAAGCACGAGAGAACAGAGCCAACGCAACTGACAAGCCACATGAGCAAGAGATCGGTATTCACTTTCAGCATTAGAGTAAGCAACAACAGGTTATTTCTTAGACCCTCAAGAAATGAGAGAGTTACAAAGAAAAACATAGTAGCCACCGACAGATCATCAATCAATAGAACATGTAGCCCAATCACATCAGAGTAACCAACTAAAGCTAGAGAATGAGCTAGTTGTAGAGTAATACTGAGAAATAGAGTACCCTGAATGTAACAAAGAACTTTTTTCATGGCCTGCCACTGAAGAACTTTTTTCATGGCCTGCCAGTGAGAAATGGTCGGGTTATAAGAATTCAGATTGAATTTGTTAATGGCAAAAGCAATATCAGGTTGAGTGAGTAATAAGTAGTGAAGAGATCCAAGAGTCCAATGTTAGAGAGACAGATTCGAGAACGACTCTATATTATTAGTGGATAATGAAAGGGGCAATGGTGATCATGAGAGTAGGCACATACTTTCATGGACTGTAAATTTAAATGAGTGAGAAGGTCTTGAGCATAGGCAGCCTTAAAGAATGTGAGACCTATACTACTTATTTCAATTTGGATACCCAAAAAATAATTAATGCGCCAAAGATCCTGGGGTGAAAATAGAGTGCAAACGATTAATAACTCGTCGAACAAGAGTTTCATTAAAACCAGTAATAAACATATCATCAACATATACAAGAACAATAATCATTTGAGAACCTTGATAGAAGAAAAAAAGAGAAGGATTAGCAGTACTCTGAAGAAAGTGCCAAGAAATTAGAAGCTGACAAAGTCGTTCATACCATGCCCAAGGGGTCTGCTTGAGCCCGTAGTGAGCTTTAGTCAACTTGCAAACGTAATTTGGCTTAAGAGGATCAAAAAATCCTTCTGGTTGAGGCTAAACATTGATTCTCAAGATAACCATTAAGAAAAGCATTGCCACATCTAATTGTCTAACTGACCAATTCCAGGTAGCAGCAAGAGTTAAAACAAGACTCATTGGTCAAGTTGTCGAAGCACACCAAAATAAATTACTGATTTCTAAATCTAACTTGTAGAAATAGTGAAACCAGGTCGAATATCAAAGGAACTATGAATTAATTTCTCAATATTAAAAACAAATAAAAATGGAGTTTGTTTGAACAAAATTCTAAATGAATAATAAAATTTAATAAAACAAACAATTATACGAAAGAAAGTCTAATTCAAGGGTTCAATTTAATCCAATTGTCATTTTGATCATCGGCTAAAAAAATATAATAAATTTATCACATTCAAGAAATTAGTCTATCTATTTGGAAAAGCCAAAATAAGCCGTTGTTCTCCTATTTAATTGACCGTGATTCAACATCAAACTCAAACTTAGTGTATAATTGATTAGGCACGGTAACGTTCCATACCAATTAAACAATAGCATTTAAATTAATGAGAACGACTAAACCAAAATTAACTAATCGAGATAGCTGCAAATCAATTACTTTTGTTTAATTGTTTTGTTAAGGTCTATTATGCAAGCTGTATAATTTGGAACAACCACAATTATACACACATAAGCCAACCATTTGCTACAGTATAATCATTTAAGACATTTATACGAATCAATTGATGGTAAACTAAGTCGTCAATTTAATTTATCAACAATAAATCATAAGAACAAGAACACGAAACAATTAACTCTTGAATTGAAATGAAATCTATTTAGTCAAAAATCTCACAAAACAACAATTGAAATTTAACCTATCCTTGGATCAGAAATTGAAATTTAGCAACGCATAATAAAAGACACTAAAAATTGTTCAAGTGAAGAATCATTAAAAATAAAGAAATGAATTGAAATCAAAACCCAATTTTGTTGGCGAATTCTTCATTGTTGTTGCTTGTTGCCGAGGAAAACCAATAAAATTGAAATTGAGTCTTTTTCTTTTTCTCCACACCAGATCAGTAAGAAGATCTTCTCCATTCTTTCCTTGAAAATACCTTTGTTATTAATATTTTATTTTCCCTTTCTCCATTTCCACTCCATGTTCAAGACAAAAATAGGGGTTTAGTTCCCTCATTTTTCTCCACCAAGAAGTTAATAAGAAGATTTTTTTTTTTTTTTTAATTTCAATATTGTTTATTTTTCATTGGTTAATTCAACTTAAATGGCAATCAATTTCACTGAACTTTTAGCATTTTACCACTTAAATCAAATTAAGCATATTTTATATAATTAAACACAATATTCAACTAAAGTGGGAGAAATTAGAATAATAAAAGTAATTTATTGTGACCGGTTCAACAACATGACTATATGTCTCATGAAAATCTACCCTAGGAGTTTGACAGAAACCATCGACTACCAATAATAGTTTGAGCGGATCAGAAAGAACAAGAAGCTAAGTGGACTTTCGCTGAAGAGTAGTGAATTTAACTTTCATGTCGTTACTTCAATTTGAACTAAGAATAGCATCTCAAAACTTCAAAGGTTCACTGAGATCCCAATTGGTGGCATCAGTATTGGTAGCTAAACACACATAAATATAAAATGCGATTAGGTTTAGTGATTCCATAAAAGGCAGAGAGGATGCAGAAGTTTTGGAGGGAGATGCATGTACAACATGAACAGACGAATAAAGGTATCTGAACAGGGGAAGTAATTGAAGTTTCAGTCACAGGACTAGGTCAATGAGGGGTGATAGGTGATAAGGTTGGCGGAACAGAAGAAGGAGTAGACAAAGAGGGGTTGGGTAAAATGGGATTTGATTGAAGAACATGATTTGAGATAGGTAACCAAGTAGAATGTCACGAGATTGAGTAGGGGTGGGTGATTCGAGAAAGCCACAAGCAAAAGGAAATTCCTCTTCATTAAAGAAAACATGTCTCGAGTTAGATACTCTACCAATGTTACAATGACAACGATAGCCACGATGATTGTTGCTATAGTCAATGAACACACAATGGGAGGTATGAAAATCAAACTTATGTTGTTGATAAGGTAGGAGGCAGGGGTAGCAAGCTGATCCAAACACTCGAAGATGATTGTAATCAGGTTCAACATGATTAAGAACTGAAAAAGGGACCTGATTGTTGATAGCTGCATTTGGCATACGATTAATGAGATGTACCACAGTATGAAAGGCTTCCCACCAGTAAGACAAGGGCATCTTGGCTTGAGCAAGACCAGTTTCAACAAGGTGTCTATGTTTCCTCTCAATTCTTCCCTTTTGAATAGAAGTGTAAGGACATGTCAATTGAACTTGAATTCTCTCTTTAGCAGCAAAACATATAATGGGATGAAATTCACCCCCTTTATCAGACTGAATGATCTTAATTTTCCTGTCATTAGTATTTTCGATAAGAGAACGAAATTGTTTAAAAATGATAACATCATCACTTTTCAATTTTTGAAGGAAAAATCCAGGTAAAGCGAGAATGATCATCAAGAAAGCTTATGTAGTAACGATAACCATCAGTAGAATTAATTAGAGCTGGTCTCCACAGATCTGTATGAATTAAATCTAAGCAATGAGAAGCACGAGAAGTAGATAAGGGAAAAGGTAATTTATGTGACTTGCCAAATTGACATGCTTCACAAAATATAGATTTGTCATTACAGCAAAATAAGTGCTTACAAGTATTCAAAATTCGAGCTAAAGCACGTAGGGTAGGATAGCCAAGACGATGATGACAAACACTTCGAGAACAAGTACGTACAAAATGACTCCACGGTGAATACAAAACTTGGGAAGAATCTTGATTCTGAAGCATAGCCATAAAAATAAATTGTTGTCGATAATTGATATAATCAGAAGCAGTACTAGATGAAATAGAAGCAACAATAGGATAGATACAGTCGATATCTTATACATGCCATCTCAAAGGCTCCATTCCAGCAGAACTTTCCCCGAATTCTTGTCCTTGATAACACGGCCACGGTCATGAACAATAACAAAATTATCAGAAGTTAGTTTCGAGATGCTTGTAAGATTCTTACGGATCAATGGAACATATAGAACTTCTTTTAAAGAAAGAGAACGAACAAAAAAAGTAAACATTTGTATTACCAACATAATATATAGATATTTTAGCATCATTACCAACAACAATTTTGTCCTTACCCGTGTAATTGGATCTGAGAGAGAGGTTTCCTATTTCAGATGTAAGATGGCTACTGGCACCACTATCTAAGTACCACGAATTGTCACGAAGATGTTCAGGAGTGGAAATGAGAGCCAAATTTACTGCTTGATTCTGAGTACCAACATTGTTATTGCTTCTTGAGTGTCTTAGAGGATTAATATTGCCATAACCACGTTCCACCCGATAATAGCAGGTTGATAGAACATGTCTCTTCACAAAGTTGACATATTGGCTTATTGCCATTGTTCCTTCTTCCTTTTCCTCTGTTACCTCTTCCACCTCACTAGACATTCAGATTTTTTTGATGAGAGGCAGAAGGTTGATGTTGTGACGAAGATGACTGAGTATTATAGTTCTTTTTGAGTAGTAGAGGCATAAAGAGCTGAAGGTTGAGTGATTGTAACTATTGGTTTGACAGAAGCAAGATACTCTAGACGATTTTCAAAGGTGAGAAGCTGATTCTGAACAACACATCACTTCTTCTCCTTATTTTGAATAACCACAACCAACAGTGTGTACTCTTCATCAAGACCAACCGAAAAAAGAGATAAGATCTTTTATCATCAACGGGTGAGTTTTCAAGCAGTAAGTTATGAGCAAAACTCTTCAACAAATTTAGGTAGTCAATCATTTTAAGATTCCCTTTTCTTGTCTGTTGTAAAAAACGTCCGAAGTGATCCCTTTTGAAGTTGATTGGTATCCATAAAAATCTTGCAAAGCATCCCAAAGCTCAAGAGCGAATCGACAGTTAGAGACTTGAGTAGCAATTTCAGGAGTCATTGAGTTGTAAAACCATCCTAGTAGAAGCTGGTCAGCTTGAATCCAAATGTCATATTCTGGATTGTGTAGGGTTAGACACTGAGGTTCATCATCAGAGGGAGGGAGAACAATGATTGAGTATGGACAGCTATCAGACTCATAAATATTGGTCATTAGCTTATAACTTCTTAGTATCGAAAGTGTGATATCTTGCTAGAGAGAAAAATTAGTTGAACAATAGAAGTTCTAGTTTAATAGAGGTAACCTGATTTAAAATTGTAGCAAAGGTATGGCTTTTGATTGACACACCACTTGAGAGAATTGGCACAGTGCTAGGAGGTCTCTGAGTATGAACATACACATGAGACCGAGTAGGTGGTGAGGGAGTAACAAAATGTGAAGTTGTTTCAACAATAAGAGTTCCAGCCGCCATAGTGTGAGATGATGCAGAGTTGTCAACGTCGGCCATGGAGTTTTGCTCTGATACCAACAAAGAAACTAACGAGCAGTAGAGAGAAAAAGAAGAGTAAAGATAAAGAAGGAGAGAACTGAAGACCTAATGTATTATTTCAATTGTTACACGAAAGAGAAAATATATAACCAAATTGATGTAAAACCAATCGGATCAATAATAAAATAAACAATGACAATTATAAATGAACAATTGGTAAAGGACAAATGGATGGAACAACAAATATGAGAAAGATATTGGCTATGCTGTCTTGATTAGATTGTAGTTTGAGAATAAAATAACCTTTTCAATAAGAAGAGAGATTTTTCTTATTTGTGCAACCCTAAAAACTTTATTCTCTTACTGTTAACGAAACCAAGACCAAAAAAGCAAAATTAATTGAACAAAATTTCATGGTTTTAAACTCAGTTTCCCATAACTCGATTTTCCCTGCTCTTTCCTCGGTAACTCGAGTTTCAAATCGACTTTTTCAATTCTCTCTCTCTCCTTCATGCACACACTTTTCTGTTTTTTCTCTTGTGATTTCAGCTTTCTTCTTCCCTTATTCTTGTATATATTGCAGTAAAAGAAGAAAAAAATTCTTTTCATTTCTTATCTCAGTCAGGAAAAGCAGTACAGTTTTGGGCAGAGATGGAGTAATTTTATACACAAAGTAATGCTCCAGCTCATATTGAAAAGACTAAACAAAACATAACAATAATCCTAACTAATATAACAAATCTAACCAAATAATTAAAAAAACGTTTAGATGATATATTATAAAAAAATCTAATATTCTAATACCCCCTCTCAAGGTGGGTTGTAGATGTTGTTGATGCCCAACTTGGAACACAATGAGTAGAAGCTTGTGATTGGCAGTGCTTTTGTAAAAATTTCTGCAAGTTGAAGACGATTTTGAATAGGAAGGAGTTTCATGAAACCATCGTTAATTTTGTCTCTAACGAAGTGGCAATCCAATTCAATATGCTTTGTCCTCTCATGGAACATTGGGTTGTTAGCTAAATGAATTGCTGACAAATTATCACAAAATAACACAGTTTAATTATGAGATTGTATTCTAAGATCATTCAACAAGTAGTTGAGCCACATGAGTTCACATGTAGCTATTGCTATGGCTCTGTATTCTGCTTCGGTTGAAGATCGAGAAACAACTGGCTGCTTTTTAGATTTCCAGGAGACTAAGGAATCACCTAAAAAAATACGAACACCCAAAGTGGATTTTCGGCTGTCTAGACATGAAGCCCAGTCAAAATCTACAAAACCCCTCAAATTAAAGTTGTTAGTAGGAGATAAGATGATACCTTGTCCTGGATAATTCTTTATATATCTAATTAAGTGATAAACAGAAGCAAGATGGGACTTACATGGAGAAGTCACAAAATTGACTAAGTTTGTTTACCGTAAAAGTGATGTCTGGCCTTGAGATGGTGAGATAGATTAACTTCCCTATTAGTCTTCGATACTTTGAAGAATCAATAAGCTTCTCATCCATATCAATTCTCAACTTCTTCTTTGGATCCATAGGTAAATTTTATGGTTTAGCACCAATTAATCCTACCTCTTCTATGATTTAAAGTGCATAGTTTCGTTGCGAAATGGAGATACCTTGTGATGATCTTGCCAGCTCTAGGCCTAAGAAGTATTGGAGCTTACCCAAATCTTTGAGGCAAAAGCGAGAGTGCAATACCTCTTTTAGCTCATTTATCCTTTCTATGCTTGCCCCTATTACAATTATATCATCCACATACACTAACAATGCAAGAAAATCATTACCACGACCTTTAATAAACAAGTAATAATCAGATTTGGATTGAAGAAAACCCATAGATATAAGAGTAGAAGAGAACTTAGCATATCATTGTCTAGATGCTTGTTTGAGACCATAAATTGATTTTTTAAGTTTGCAAACTAATTTTTCATTACCTTGAGGCAGCTTATTACTCTCATAACCAAGGGGTAAATCCATATAGACTTCTTCTTCCAAATCTCCATGTAAAAAAACATTGTTAACATCTAGTTGTATGAGTGGCCATCCTTTGGAAACAGCCAAGATGAGTAAGACTCTAACTGTGACTAGCTTGGCCAAAAGAGCAAAAGTCTCAACAAAGTCTATTCCTTCCTGTTGTGTATAACTCTTTGCTACTAACCTGGCTTTATAACGATCAATGGATCCATCTGCAATATGTTTGATCTTATAGATCCATCTACAACCAACAGTGGGAGAGTCATTTGGAAGAGAAATGACATTCCATGTGTTATTGGTTTCCATGGCTTTTATCTCTTATTGCATTGCCTTTTTCCATAAATAATTTCCTACTGCTTGATAATAGTATTATGGTTCTGTTTGAATAGATAAATTGATGCTAAAAGTTTTGAAATTTGTACTCAATTTATCGTATGAAATGTGAGCAGTGATGGGATGCTTAGTAGACATCTTTGGTTGTTGTGTATGAGAGACTAAAGAACAATGATAATCCTGCAACCAAGTTGGTTGTTTGGATGTCCTAGTGCTCTTTCTAATAGGTTTAGTTTCACTGTCCATTGATTCTAGAGTTTCTACATTGGTATTTTCTTGAGAACACTCCATCTCAGTACTTTTTTCATTTAAAATGACAGTACTTTCATCTGAAAGGGAAGTTATATTACTTTTTTTTGTGTTTTCAGGCTTCTCTAAAAAGCCAGCATCGTACCCTTCTAGAGACCTAGTCTGTGGTCCTTCTCTAGACTCAATATTGAAATCAGTACTATCTAACACTGACTTACCCTTCCCTTGATTTTCAATGTTTTGATTCTCCTTAATTCCAGGTACATTCACATCACTTAATGAAGGAGAACTTGGTTTTTCAAGAACATGTTATTGTCATTATCATGATACTTTGACCAAGAAGAATGATTAATATTTCTTGTTTTAAAAGGAAATTCTTTCTCTTGAAAAACTACATCTCTAGACACATATATCTTTCTGGTTTCTAAATCTAAGAGTTTATATCCTTTAATTCCATAAGGATGCCCTATAAAAACAGATGGTATTGCTCTAGGAGTGAATTTAGTTTTGTTTATATTCAAAGTTGAGGCATGTGCCAAGCACCCAAAAACCCTTAAGTATTTGTAACTGGGCTTTTCTCCTTTCAGCAACTCAAAAGGAGTTTTCCAATTGAGAACATAAGTAGGAGTCCTATTAATAAGATGGACAGAGGTAAGCACACATTCATCCCAATAATCTAAAAGTATATTGGATTGGAAATACAAGGCTCTAGCTACATTGAGAAAATGCTGATGTTTTCTTTCTACAACCGAACTTTGCTCAGGTCTAAAAACACAAGAATATTGATGTTTTACTCTATTTTCTTTAAAAAAACTCAATGAATTTTAATTCAGGTGCATTATCTAACCTAAATTGTTTTATTCTCTTGCTATATTGAGTTTCCACTAGTTTAAAAAATTGTGGTATAATGCTTTGTACTTGAGATTTATTCTTCAACATATATGTCCAAGTGTATCTAGTATGATCATCTACTATGGTCAAGAAATATCTATAACCATTAATCGAAGTAACATTAAAGGGACCCCACACATCAACATGTATTAAGTCAAAACTATTAAGAGATCTTTTATTATTTGAAATGAACTTTAAATGGTGTTGTTTTGCTAATGGACAAACATCACAAAACGTTGTTTCTTTACAATTGCTAGATAAGCCTAAAACATTCTTTAAGAAAGAAAATAGAGTGTGAGATAAATGACCCAATCTAGAATGTCAAAGAAAAGTTTCTCTAGTACAATTATATGATTCTTTAACCCAGCAAGTATTGTGTAAATTGGACCCTTCTAGAACATACAATTCTTCTTGAATGCTACCCTTCCCAATCATCTTCAAAGTGAATCTGTCCTTTATATAGCATTCATTTGCAGAAAAAACAACATGAAAGGTATTGTCATTTACTAAGGAACTTATAGATAACATATTGTATTCAAATTTAGGAACATATAACACATTATGCAAGATTATACAATCATTAACTACTACTGAGCCAGAGTAAGATACTTTTACTTTTCTCTTATTAGATAAAAGTACTGAATTTTGAACAGGTTTTAGATTGAAAAACATAGCTTTTATATGGCATATGTGTACGGAAGCTCAAGAATCCAATATCCAATGAGAAAAACAACCATGTAAGGAAGAAAACTTACTTGCCATATGAGTTGCATTGGTCTCATTTTCAGCCTTTGAATTACTTGCTTGGCTTTGCAATAGATCAAGTAGATTTTAACACTGCTTCAAGGTTTCCTCATTGTAATGGTTGCTCTCAATTAAAATCAAAGCATGTTCTCCTTGTTTATTTTCTCCTCCCCAATTGTTACTATTTTTGCTTTTGAACCTTGGTGGATAACCATGTATTTTATAGTATTTGTCCTTTGTATGCCGGGTGTTATAACCAAAAATATCCCGAAAGACTCGGAAGAGGTCGGGAACCGCACGAAGGACAAGGAAGCCATTGGCGACCCCCTGGGGTCGGCCAAATGGAGGCCTCGACCCCCAAAGGGTCGGCCAAGCCCATTGCCGACCCCCC
>JBBMEG010000020.1:4741177-4770225 GCA_037832605.1 Cyclanthera cordifolia | reverse complement strand
TTGAGAAACTTGGGATGTTTTAGAAATTAATATCTCTGTCTGTACATAAAATTTTCTTTTAAACACTAATTTAAATATAAAAAAAATAACATTTTTCGAATATTAATTTAAATCCTAACTATTTATTACTATTTCATATTGAGTAATTATGAGAGCCGATCAATAATTGGCCTCCAATATAAAGTCCCGAGATTCCATTGGCTCTTCTCTCTCTCGTGCAAATCACGTGACAAACGACTCAAAATTTATTACTTTAGAACATCCAGACCGTTCATTCAATTGTCATCCAAACAAATCCAACGATTCCAAAATCAAACCAATCCTGACCGTTGAAATCATATAGCTTCCACTCTCAATCAAACTCAAACCCTACTACGACAGCGAAAAACTCTCTTTTTTATTACCCTCAGATTCACCCAAAACGTTCGAACTCTCTTTCTCGATTTCTTTCTTCAAACCCTCTTCTCTCTTCCCCTGAATTCCACAACCCACAAAGCGAAGTTGAGAAATACGAGCTGTGAATCGAATTTTCCATTTGGGGTTGGTTTTATTTTGAGAAAAGAGGGGAAAAAAACTAAAAGAGGGCAATGGATTCGGATCAGGGGAAGCTTTTTATTGGTGGGATTTCATGGGAGACCGATGAGGATAAGCTTAGGAACCACTTCGCCGTCTATGGTGAAGTTATGCATACGGTTGTTATGAGAGATAAGATCACTAGCAGACCTAGAGGCTTTGGATTCGTCGTGTTTTCAGATCCATCTGTTCTCGATCGAGTTCTCCAGGATAAACACACTATTGATGGTAAACCGGTGCGTTAGAATCTTTTTTCTCTTTGATTTTTACTTGTTTTTGTCTATTAGTATTTTGGGGTTTTTTTGTTTTGGCCTGGACACTTACGTTTATTTGATACATTTAAATTTAACCCAGTTCATTCATTTAACCTTTTGGATTGATGAGTGGTTTAATATGATTCCTGACATGGTATCACAATATGAGGTCATGGTCCTTTTTGAGTGGTTTTGTCGTAGATTAAAATTGAATTCCACTATTCCGTCAGTTCTTAAATCTTCAAGCTCAAGAGTGTGGGGGAGTGTTGGTAGATAGAATTAAATTTAATGCAATTTATTGGCTTAAGTTTTGGGTTGATTTGTGATTAAACATGATTCAGCTACCTCATTCGAGTTTTTGAGGTTTGGATTCCACAATGGCACTAAATAACTCTCTTTTGGGTATCAAATATTTGATGTTTATTGATTTATGTTGGTAGCTCGTTATCAAGTTTCTTTGGTTCATGTGTTGTCTCTTATGCATCGTGTAGTTTTTGGCGTAACATTTGTTGGTTTGGTGCATTATTTGTTTCATGAGGAGAGGCATTTACTAAAGGGTTGGTTTGGTTGTATTCTGCATTTTCATTTCAGCACAGTTTATGTTTTCATTATGATTGTGTATGCCCATCTTTGATAATTAATTATAGAGTATCAACTTGATGCATAGGTTCCCTTCAGGGTTTGTTATCTTTATGTATTCCCTTTCTTTCTTTTAATGAGAAGTTCTGTGATCTTTCCAAAAAAAAACTTGGTGCATAGGTAATGGGTTGGTAGAAATCTGTTGACTTCAATTGTTTAGTGTTGTCTTAAGTTTTGTTTGGTTATGCTTAATATTACTTCTATGGAGATGAAAATTTACTAGTTCATTGGCGTAACCGCTTCTTGTTAGCTTTGTCTTTTGCCTCAAGGCCACTGTTGATGTAATTTTTTTTGAAATATTATCTTTTGAATATATTTTAACTTTGTGTAGAGCCTCTTTTTAAATTACTTTTAGCATCTGTAATTTATATTCTTTTTTAGGTTGAGGCCAAGAGGGCCTTATCACGGGAGGAACAACAGACTCCTGCCAGAACAGACAATTCTAATGCTACTAGAAACTCAGGTGGTGGTGGTGGAAATATGAGAACCAAAAAAATTTTTGTTGGGGGATTGCCTCCCACGTTGACTGAAGAAGGATTTAGGGAGTACTTTGAGACTTTTGGTAATGTAACTGATGTAGTAGTCATGTATGATCAAAATACTAGGCGTCCACGAGGATTTGGATTTATATCTTTTGATACTGAAGAAGCGGTTGACAGAGTCTTACACAAGACATTTCATGATTTGAATGGTAAACAGGTTGAAGTTAAGCGCGCCCTTCCTAAGGATGCCAATCCAGGTGCAGGTGGTCGTTCAATGGGTGGTGGTGCAGGTAGTGGTGGTTATCAAAGTTACGGGTCATCTGGTGGTGCAAATTCTAATTCATACGATAATCGTATGGATTCCAATAGGTACATGCAATCTCAGGGCTCTGGTGGAGGTTTCCCACCTTATGGTTCTTCTGGATATAATAATCCCGGGTATGGATATGGTTCATCAAACAATGGTATGGGATATGGTGGTTATGGAAATTACGGTGGTTCAAATGCTGGCTATGGTGCCCCTGCAGCTGTAGCCTATGGTAATCCAAATGCCGCTAATGTTGGTTATGGAAGTGGTCCTCAAGGTGGACCTAGAAGTTCATGGTCAGCCCAAGCTCCCTCTGGGTATGGAGCCATGGGTTACGGGAATGCAGCTCCTTGGGGAGGTGCTCCTGGGGGCAATGCTGGAGCGGGCAGTGGTGGACCTGGATCTGCACCCACTGGTCAGTCGCCCGGTGGAGCTGCTGGGTATGTTAATCAGGGTTATGGTTATGGTGGGTTTGGGAATCAAGGATATGGTTACAGTGGAGGCGATGGCTCGTATGGGACTCAATCTGGTTATGGTACAGTTGGAGGACGTTCCAGTAGTGTCTCAAACAGCAATGTTGGCGGTGGTCCAAATGGGGGAGAATTACAAGGGAACAGTGGGAGCTACATGGGTAATGGCTATGGAGATGCTAATGGAAATGCTGGTTACGGAAATGCTGCGTGGAGATCCGATGGAGGACAAGTAGGTTATACTGGTGGTTACGTCGGCGGACAAGCTCGACAAATCCAACAATAGTAATTTCATGACTAAAAGTGAACTAGATGTTGCCATGTTCTATGTATCCCTGTTTGTTTTATGAGATCAGTGTTTTTGATTTCCTTATTATAAAAAAGTTTTCTTGTTGTTGACTCAAGCACGGTGGTCCAATCGGAATGCGATGATCCTGATGGGGTTGCTTGAATCCTAGTAGCTTGCGGCATTAATTTTTCTAGTCTAAAATAAGTAGCTGTTTTAATGGTTTACTTGATTCTTCAGTTATTTAGTATTTTATTTCTGAATGTAGTTAAATTTGACATCTTTATGAATGTCTATTTAGCTGTCTGGAATTAGTTTTTATCTTATTGTCTAAGCTGTAATCATTTATACTATATTCTCAATATTAGTGGTTTGATAGCTACTTATATTCAGATGTTATTATGTTTCATCTTGTCCTTTAGATCATCTGATGTAGACGATATGAAGAATTACAGGATTGATGTTTCATTCTTTATTTTACATATTCAGTAGGAATATAAAGGTGTAGTGTAGAGTGTAAAGAGAGTTGTAGCTATAGATGGATAGCGTTGGAGCCTTCACTATAGTGGGTCGATCACTTGGTATGGTTAGACCTAATCGTAGTCGTAATTGACTCTTTAAAATGGTATAATCACTTTCCCCTCTATTTGCCCTTGTGTTACAGGAGGGATGCCCGGAGTTGTAAAAGTGGAGTTGAGAGAGTCCATTCATGGCTGAACACAGGTTTCATAGTGAAGAACCGTGTTAGGGGGATGTGTGTTCAGCATCAATGGAACTCGAAGACCTTAATCGGTTGAAGTAATGAAATATATCCTCGATCAGAATAATTTCTTCTGCGCAAAGGCCTTGGAGCACTGTCAAGTATTCCGAGTCTCTGGTATGGCAAGTCATGAGTTTATAGTAAATCTTCTCCAAGGTAGTTGAATCAAGTTTTAGAGTAAACAAATAGAAAAATATAGCTTTCTCTTGTTTCAATGATTAGCCTAAATAGAGAATTAAGCATCTCATCTAGGCATATCTATTTCTTCGTATTTCTGCTTCTATGAAGTTTCTTTCTTTGCTACAGATACAAATCGTTAGTTTAGACAATACATACGTAGAGAGTATTTTTTAGTATTTATTAGCGAATTTGCTCTGCTGGAGAAGTAGCTAGCTATAGTTCGATATATTCGTTTGCTATTTTGTTACGAGGTCCATGTTCAGTGTCGTAGCTATAGTTTGGTGATTTTGTTTGTTTATATTGCTTGAATGTTGAGTTTAAATTTCGAATTACTTATGTTTTCCAGGAAATCTTAATATTCTTTTTTGATGATCGAGAATCTGAGCTGCCTCGAGGAGACGCTTAATGCTCTATCTCAAGCCTGGAAATCTAAATTTGTTAATGGTTGTGAATTTGTTTCTGAAATTTGTATTTTTGTTTGCCCATTGAAAAACAAATTTAGATTTCCAGGCTCTTGTCTCAAGCCTGGAAATCTAATTTTTGTTTTGTTTTGGTACATTGACGGAATAATTGTTCAATCTTTTTAAGCAATAAAATCTTCCTTTTAAATACCGTAAAGGTCGGTGGCGCGTTGGTTCGATCTTGAAAATTGATATTTGTAATCTCTTTTTCCTAATTTGTATTAAAGTAAAAAGAAATCTTCCTTTAAAATAATTGTGTACTCCTGCCGTTGAATTTAATTTATTTTTGTATTAATTATAAAACTTCCATATTTTTCACGTAGGACATTCATGAGTTAAATAAATAATTTCTATTTATTTAGTATGCCGTTAATTCCATTTTTCACGTAGGAAATTCATGAGTTAAATAAATAATTTGTATTTATTTATTTAGTAAGTTGGAAATTTAAAGGTCCATCTTGAATTTTTCTTGGGGTTCATGTATATTATTATGATGTATACTAACATTCATTCATCTTTAATATTAATATTTTACTATTCTTTGATCTTTTCTTTTTGTGTTATTGTTTGTGTCGTTCAACTTTTGTCTTTGAGATTTAATTAAGTGACCATTATATTAAATTCATAATAAGACGTTAATCACTGAATCATTTCATGATAACTATATTTATTACAAGTTTTTGATATTTATTCTTTTATGATTGTCTATGCGTACTTTATTTCGTTTTGAAGGAGAAGAGTAGTTAGAGAAGGAGAATTTTACTCTTTTTCGATTTTATTGGATAATTTAGATCTGGTTTGATAATCATCTTTAGTTTAAGGAAGTATTTGAATCTTCGCTAAATTCTAAAAACCAAAGTGAAGTTTAGAAAGGGTTTTTTTAGTTTTCAAATTCTTAGTTTGGTTTTTAAAATATTGGTACATTTTTTATTAAAGCAAGAAAAAATGAATTAATGGTACTTTTAATATTATGAAAATAATCATCAAACAAAAATTAAATTTTATTTTGGCTTTTGAAAATTAAGCTCTTAAATATTATTATTTACTTTGAAGGTCAAAGAAGTTCAGGACCCCTTAGAGGTCTGTAAATTCCAATTCGGCCCGTTTGAGGATGGTTAAGAAGGCCAAGACCTCCTAGGTGTTGACCATGGAGGTCAGAATCGCCTTAAGGGTCAATCGAGTCCAAGAAACATCCAAGGTTGTTATCCCTCATGGTTGTAGCGTCTGGGAGTTACATCGAGAGGCCACGGGGGTCGGCCATAGAGATCAGAACCCTTCAGGGGTCGATTAAGGCCAAGTAACATCCAGAGCCGTTATATCTCCAGGTTGTAGTGTTTGGGAGTTACACCGAGAAGGCCAGGACACCACAACGATCAGCCATGGAATTCAAAACCCCTTAGGGGTCCTAAAGCATGCATGTTATGCTTGTCGAAGACGAGATTTGGTTAATCGAACAACAACCATGAAATAACTCAAGTTGTGGTTAGTGGTTTGCCTGGGTTGTTGTCGTGCCTGCTTGCCATTGTTGTAAACAATGCTACTAGTTGTACTTAAAAACTTAAAGAGTCTGCATAGGAGAGGGAAGCTTACTGAAAATCACGTTGTTGTTGAAGTTGTTGCATGCACTTTTATCGAATACTTTGTTGATCAGAATTGAAGCTCTTGTGTGTGCTTTTAACTGAACAGCAGGTGAAAACATAGATGTTGGGCTAAAAAGAATAGGGTTGCAAGGACAAGTGGGCAGTTGGCAAGAATAGAGGATGGTGATTGCAAAGAGAGGGTTGGCGAATGCAAAGCTTCAGAAGACGGCAGACGCAAACCCTTCCCATAAAAATTATGTTGTAAGCAACAAAAAAGAAGTGATTAAATCAATCATGCCTGATTCTGTTCGCGTCAATTAGAATAGATTTCAATACGTTGATTTGTTGTCATTAACTCAAGAAATATCTGTCTGCAATGTTCCGTAATAGTAATAAAAGTACACGTAAATTTGTCCAGACACTTGGAATATTAAAAAGAAAAGGAATTATCCTTAAAACACCTCAGTCTAGTGTTAATTAGAATACATGGATAATCAAGATTTTGGTATGTAAAACAAATCCTAAATGTTTTATTTGATCAAACAATTCTGTCTTTAACATCAATATCCTTTGGAAACAACAAAAGCCAAACCTTTTTTTTTTTTTTGAAACAGCAAAAAACAAATTACATCTTTAGGAATCAACAAACTTGCCAAACAGCACCAGCCATATGCCACAAACTTACAATATAGATCATTAAAAAAAAAAAAAAAACTTCTACACAAACCAATGCACCATAGTGAAGCAAGCCACCAAGTTCGATCGATCGATATCATGGTTTTCTTTTAGTTGTTTCTCTTTACTACACAAGATAAATAGAAAGAGATTCTTCAACATGAATCCAACGAGTGATTAGCCTTTATGCATTTCAGATAACCAATCCGAGAGGCTTGAATGCACTCGATTTTCTTGCATTCGAGTATCGGAAAAGCTCAATGTCGATCTTGACTTCAACGACAATTGTGGCGATGTATTAACATTGCTTTGCATTTGAGAATGCTTAGTAATTGTTCCAACTGCTTTTGCTTTAGCTGCCCTCCATTGAGTAAGATTTTCTATTGGTTTGAGTACAGAATGAACTTGTACATTACTAGTTTCCGATTCATCATAATCTTCATCAATTTCACTATCTTCCAAATCACTTTCGTCGTATACAAAATAATCTTCTTCGCTGTTATCGTCGTCGTGAGTATCCACACAATTCTGGTATCTATGGTTTTGAGGGTAATTTCCCGAATTCGAGATTGTAAACTCCGTGTCTTGGAGAGAAGTAGAAACAGTTCTAGTTGTTGCATCTTGGTGATGTTCTTCAGTTTTTACCACTTTATTATTGTCAAGGAAATAGTGATCATCTGGTATAGGTTCATAGGCCTGAACATTTAGATTAAAATTAACTTTCTTCCTGATTTTGATCTCCTTAGGTCTTTCCCTAACAACAAAACCAAACTCACTTGTATCAAATTGTAAAGGACTTTGTAAAGAAAGCAAAACTCAGGTATTAAAGAAAACAAAACCATCACGAGTTGACGTAATTGTCAAATAAGGACGTTGTAAAATATAAAGTTCTTAAAAATTGTCGGTTCAATCCATGGTGCATCTAGAGTTGTACATGATCTGAGTTGAGTTAGGTTATAGAAATTTTTTTGTACCAAATCAAACTTTCAAGTTATTGAAGCCATCATCTATCAAACTCTATGTATTAGAGCAACTTAACCTAACCTAACTCATATTTCTCAGATTGGTTTGAGTTCTTAGGTTTTGTTGATCTTATTTTTACTAATTAATACTCAATTCATATTTCATAAATATGTGAAAAAAAAAAGAAGCATGATACCATACTTAAATCTACCCATGTATCTTACAAATACATTAAGAGCGTATCTTATTAATCAATCTTATACATATATAATATAATTCTTGGTCCATATTTGATTGGGTTGAATAAGTAAAAAAATGAGAAGAATAAATCCAATTCAACAAAAATTAAAAAATCTTAACCGATAAATTTGAGAAAGGTATAAAACTTTCTAATTTTCATTATCTTTTCACGTATATATACAATATATGAATGATCAAATCAATATATGAATTGCTCAGGATTGTCGGTTTTCTTGTACACCCTAATTAGATCTAATAAGACATTAGTATAATAAGTTATCATAGCCACTAAGTAGAATAGTAAAAGTTTGGTGTTGTCTTTACACACATATAGGAGTTGACAATTATGCGAATCCTATGATAACTTAATTAATTAAGACATTATACGTTCAACCAAAATGTCAGAAGTTCGAATTTGAATTCATATATACGTTTTCGAATATAACTAGATCAATCACACACCTCGATATAGGATTCTGAATCTCGAGCTTTCCATTATCGTCACAAGATGTAATCCTAGAGGAAACCAAAGGCTCATAGCTTAAAACTATCTGCCAAAGAATTTAGATAGACAATAATTGTAAGGGAAGCATAAAACAAGAAGAATACATAAGAAGGAAGGAACCACCAAAGATGAGGGTATATTACTTGGTTGTCACTTGTGACTCCATCGAGGAGCGGTCGGCGATTTCTACGACCCTTTTGAAACCCGAAACAAGCGAGAAAACACCCCATTTCCAGTGCCAGGAAAAGCTCAAGAATGATGGAGTTCACAGAAGCAAGGCAAGAAGGGGGAAAGGAAATGTTGAAGTTTAAAACAAATGCATTTTGGCTCCAAAGTAGTTTGAAAATAAATGGTTAGAATTATAACGTTGGGGATTGTAATGAATGCAAAAACAAGTGGGGCGCTTACTTTTGTTTGAGAGAGACAAAAATGCAACAAAAAATTTGTCAACATTTTCTTTTAGCCTTTCCACAAAAACAAAATCAAAAAAACAAAAAACAAAAAACAAAACATTTGCTTTTAGCCTACTAATTTTGCTTCTTTAAAACAAACTTCAAATGTGCAGTTTTATGTTTTTTCCTTGAAAAAAAAACTTTTCTTTTAAATTTTTTTTAAAAAAATTTGCTTAGATGTTATCATTTATTATGATAAAGTATAAACATAATTGGTTTTTTCTTTTTTAAATTTAATTCATTATAAAGACTAATTTTATTATTATAATATATACATATATAGTAGGATTAAAATGAGATATTTGAAAACTTAATAATCAAAATGAAACCAACTTAAAATAGCAAAAAATATCTATCAATTTTATTTTTTTAAGTGCATGTTATTTACCTCTTTTCTTTTTTTTTTCTTTTTTCTTTTTTATAATTTAAAAAATAGTCATTTTTAGAATTTTATTTAAAAATGTGTAGTAAGATTTAAAATATTAGCTTATCGTAATACCTAGCTCTTGAATTTAGCTAACCATTTACAAGAATCACCCTGGTTTATCGTGACACTAACTTACAGTTTACAACAAAGGTCTCTATAAATTAAGTTCATCCTACGACATCTACCTGAAATACAAAACTCAAGTCTAAATGCACCTCTACGTTATACTTGTAATTACAACTTGATGTTACATCCAATTCAACCGATCATAAAACATTAGTAACTAAAATAAAATTGTGTTGCCTTTCGAGTCTTTTATCGTGCTTCGTCATTGCATGTTGGTTGGTTCGTGCAAGCCATACATCTTAGAAAGAAAACAACATTTATTAATTTGTCTACCTGTTAACAAGCACGGTCCCTTAATAAATTTTTATTTATCTATATCTTGTTATTTTATTACTATAATTTTTCTTTTGAAATCATCAATTCTCATTTTAGGCATTCTAAATTATTTTTATTTAAATTAAACAGAAAAGAATCATAAATAGCTCGATCACCGTGTATACGACGAACTCACGCCACAAGATATAGAAGAAGGATCATGGAAGAACAAAGCGCCGAAATAGAGAAAAAAAAAGAAGAATATAGAAGAACTAAAAGAAAAAAATGAATGTTGTTTTTATCGCCTTGGAAAAGGTAAGATGGTAGGAGATGCCGAACAATCTAGGAAGCCAATTAATGATACTATGAGGCATAAGCATCAATCTCGTCAAATGGCAGACAATTATTTGCCACAATATGCGACATATGGTCCCATGTTTAATATCCCAGTCGAACAAATGCAATTTCCATTTCTAAATAGACCAGAGCATCCACCCATAGAAGAAGAACCACCGTGAGTAACTATAAAGGTTTCTGATCATCATCACTCAATAATTAATAAAGAGTTGACTAAAGGAGAAAATGTTTAATCTAGTGAAAAATATGAGATCTTAGAAGAAAGGTTGAGAGCAGTCGAAGACACTGATGTATTTGGAAGCATCAACACTACGCAACTGTGTCTAGTACCTGATGTAGTCGTGCCATCAAAATTCAAAGTACTTGAGTTTGAAAAATATGATGGGACATCATGTCCTAAAAGCCACATTATAATGTACTATAGAAAGATGGCAACATATGTCAATAATGATAAGATGCTCATACATTATTTCCAAGATAGCTTATTAGGCCTAGCTTGATCTCGTTGGTATATGCATTTAGATGTTGTTCATGTTTGTACTTCAAAAAATTTGGCAGACTCATTTCTTAAACAGTATATTCATAATATAGACATGGCTCCTGATCGGTTAGATCTATAAAGAATAGAAAAGAAGAGCATTGAAGTTTTAAAGAATATGCTCAAAGAGGAGGGACAAGGGAGCTTAGATCCACCCTCAATGAACTAATAAAGAACTATTCTCTATGTTCATAAATACTCTTAAATCTCCATTTTATGATCATATGATAAGGAGTGCTTCAACTAATTTCTCCAACATTATGACAATCAGGGAAAGAATCGTGCATGGGATTAAACATGGTAGAATTGTTCAAACTCAGAAGTCATCGACAACTAAAAAAGAACATTTTCTGAAAAAGAAGGAATAAGAGGTACATATGACAGGGAAAACAAATGAGTCATCTCAACAACCCCAACAATGGGCACAACAATATCCCTCAGGTAATTATCCATCCTCGTATGGATATTATCCATTTCAGGTGAATAATACATATATGCAATATACTTCTTATTTAAGTCAAAGTCCAAGACCTCAGATGAATCAAGGTTAAGACTCAGAAGCAACAACACACAAATGCTCCTTAACATCAAGGCCGCAAAATCACGAATAAACCTCAGTTTGATATGATTCCCATGACTTATACTGAACTTCTACCTCCGTTTATACAAAACCGTCAGTTGACAACCAAACCTATGCCACAAATTCAACCACCATATAAATGGTGGTATGACCTGAATGCTCGTTGTGATTATCACGCAGGGGTCATCGAACATTCAACTGAAAATTGTACTTCTCTGAAGTACATAATTCAAGATCTGATTAAGTCGAGGTGGCTAAGCTTTAAAAATGGAGACGTGTCTAATATAATGCCAGTTATAATCATTTACCTAATTATCAAGTGAATGCAGTAAATTATCTTAACATTGGCACTAAGAAGAAAGCTATAGATGTCGTGACTCATATAAAGAAACATTTTGAGGTCCTTTCGGATAACAAATACATCCTAGCAAAACTGCCGAACCCAGGATTTATTCGTGAGAGCTATACAGATAATCTGTTTTGTCCTTTGCATGTTTGGGCTAAAGAGCATTTAGTGAATCAATGTTCTCAATTACATGAGAAAATTCAATAGTCAATGGATACAAAGTTTCTTATGATCTCGCAAGCCTCCCACTTCACCACAGATAACAAAGCATGCACATTGGAGCAATTTTTTCCTGAAAGAGTTTGAATTCATTTTTGAAACAAAGACAGTTAGAATAGTTTACCATGAAAAGCTTGTTATACCTAGTTACAGCCCAAAACCAATCACAATCCATTTGCCATCTTCTATTAATATAAAAGTTTGAAAGCAATACCTTGGAGTTATAAATACAAGGCGACTCTCAATACAGAAATATCATCATTTCCAATCTACAATATCACTACAGTAGGAGGCTTAACACGAAGTGAGAGATGTTATAGCCCAGATCAATTGGTGAAACAAGTTAAAAATAAGGAAAAATATAAGAAGTTTGAATCAGTAAATAGTACGCCCATCGATAATAAACTTTAGAAATTGGAGGATGATGCAAAGACTAGTTCTCCAATATGTGAAGAATATGCTCAAGAGTTTTTGAGATTGGTTAAGCGAAGTGAATATAAAATTGTTGACCAATTAGCTCAAACACCAGTAAAAATTTTGATATTGTTTTTACTTTTATCTTCAGAAGCACATTGAAGTATGATACTAGAGGGGTTGAATCAAGCGTATGTTTCTAAAGACATTACATCAGAAAGTCTGGATAATATTGTTGGAAATATAACATCATGTAACTCCATAACATTCACTGATGATGAAATACCTCCTAATGGCACAAAGCATACCAGAGCACTTCATATTTCAGTCAAGTACAAAAACTTTATGATAGAAAATTTTTTGGTTGATAATGGGTCTTCCTTAAACATAATGCCAAAGTCTACATTAGATCAATTACATGTTGATATATCTCACATGAAGCCAAGTGCAATAATAGTGAATGCTTTTGATTGAGCACACAGTCGTTATTGGAGATTTATAAATTCCAATACAAGTAGGCCCTTATTGGAGATTTATAAATTCCAATACAAGTAGGCCCTTGCACCTTTAAAGTAACCTTTCAAGTCATGGATGTTAATTCTGGCTATAGTTTCTTACTAGGACGATCTTGAATTCACTCAACTGAAGTTGTACCATCGTCGCTACACCAAAAGCTTAGATTTGATCAGTAACGATTTAGTGATTGTATCTACCCGAGAAGATATTTTGGTGTTAAGACTACCGTCAATGTCTTATGTTGAAGCTACAGAAGAAGCTTTGAGTCATCTTTTCAGACGTTTGAAATTGTAAGTGCCACAACTAAATATGGAGAATTCAAGAAATTTAAGTCTCAATCTCAAAATATTCTTGTTAATGAAAGTAGCAGTCACTTAGACAAAATTTTGAGTCTAACAAGAAATATGGAGGGATTTAGGCTTGGATACAAACCAAGAAAAATAGATATGATCAGAGTGAAGAGACAAAGAAGGGAAAAACGATTAGCAAAATTAGAAAATAGCAAACACCAAGAAAATGTTCTCTCACTTCTTTATCAGTCTTTCATAAAAGCTAGAATATCTCATCTAGAAGACTATATGGATTTTGCAATTGCAACATTGATGAAGAAGAAAAAGGCCCATGGATCTACCTTTGTCCAAGAGATTTTAAGCTTGAAAATTGAAGTGCTATTGAACTACCATCATTTGTTGTTAAGATGTCAAAGTATATATCAAAATTTATTTTTCATTTTGGTTGTTTTGATAATTTAAGTTTTTTATTAGTTCAAGTTGTGTTTTTTTCTTTGGTTTTCCAATTCATTTGTCATAGGTTTAATCTAAATTTTCATATAAATACATTTTTCTTTCACATCTCATTCTACATATGATATTTTTATAAAATAAAAGTTCACTTATTTTATTTTTGTTCTAGTCTCTTCATTCTTTCTCCAAATCCAATTATCTACGCCTTAAACAGTACTATTGAGGTAGAATACGACAACAATTTCCCATGCAGCTTGAAACTCCTATATACAATGTCGGGTCCGATGAGGACATGGATGACAAAGAAGAAGATGCAGAAGCTTCATCTAAGTTACTAAGAATGATTGAACAAAAGGAATGAATAGTAGGCCCTCATGAAGAGCAAACAGAAAAAATTAATTTGGGCGCGCAGTCAGAGATCAAAGAAGTCAAAATTGGCTCTAACATATCAATTGAAAATCGTCAAAAGATAATTGATTTGCTTTTAGAGTATAATGATGCTTTTTCTTGGTCATATCAAGGTATGACAAGACTCGATACAGACATTGTTGTTCATCGCTTTCCACTGAAAAGTGATTATAAACCTGTGAGACAAAAGTTACGCAAAATGCAGCAGGATATGTTAATCAATATAAAAGACGAGGTTAAAAGGAAAATTGATACGAGATTTTTAGAAGTATCAAATTATCCAAGTTGGGTAGCGAAGATTGTTCCTGTGCCAAAAAAGAGTGGTTAAGCCAGAATGTGTATGGACTATAGTGATTTAAATCGAGCCAATCCTAAAGATAATTTTCCCTTCCTTATATTGATGTACTCGTAGACAATAGGACTGATTTTTCTACATTTTCTTTCATGGATGGATTCTCGGGCTATAATCGAATCAAAATAGCACTTGAAAATAGAGAAAAGACTAGCTACATTCATCACCCTCTTTCATGACCATTTGGCTATAAAGTTACGCCATTTGGTTTAAATAATGCTAAGGAAACCTATCAACGTGTCATGGTCACTCTCTTTCATGACCTAATGCACAAAGAAATTGAAGTTTATGTAGATGACATGATTGCTAAGTCAAAGAATGAAGATGAACACCCAAGAGTTCTTCACAAGTTATTTGATAGATTAAGAAAATTCAAGTTGAAGCTTAACCCGACCAAATACATATTTGGGGCGACATTAGGGAATTAGTCAAGACGTCATTAAAGTTGATCCATAAAAAGTTAAGCTAATCTTAGAGATGCCACCTCCACAAACTCAAAAGAAAGGTAGTGAACCCAATTAAAATTGAGAAATGAGACTCCCCAGCTTCTTGTATGAATGTTGAAAAAGAACCAGATGGTCAACCATGGTTCCAAGGTATCAAACAATATTTGGAAAGTGGAGAGTATCCCCATAATACATGCATGAATAAGAAATGTACCCTTAGACATTTGGCTATGAATTTTTTTTTAAACAGAGACACACTTTATAAAAGAAACCATGATATGGTACTTCTATGTCCAGCATGTTTTAATTCATATTTGTTAATTTTCCTTTTGAAACCTTGAGTCTTTATTGATATCTTGAATATCTTGTAAGTTAAACGCACTTTAGATTGAATTTTAAAGCAATCATGATTAGGTTTTCTTTAAAATTAGATGATAGTGTCTCATTGATTGAAAATGTGCCAGGCTTGATGCAAAAGAAATTTATTTTATTTCTCCAAAGTTCTTAGTGCGAGAAGAAAGTGCAATAATAAAATTATTGCTTCAATAATGTGTTTTGTGATTATTATTTGAAGTTGCTATCATGGAATTGGTCTTGACCATAAAACACCTAATTTTCCCTCTTATCCTACCTTTACCTAAGCCACATTACGACCCTTGTGAAGTCCCTTTGATTTTTTTATTCAATTCATCTATATTGGAAAAGATTTGATTCACTTGCAAACCTATGGTAATAACATGCTATGCTTTGACTTTGAGAGTAAAAATACCCAAAATATTTTGAGAGTATTAAGTGAAACCTTGAGAGGATGTTGAGTGTTGTTGCATTTAATTTTGGTGGATTAATGAGATGCTTGAGTTTTTACATAAAATGTCCTATGAATGCTCATTCTCTAGATTGTTATTAAAATTCGATTTTGATGTTTTATTAACTTTATTGATATTCTTTGATATTAAGACTCACGAAAATGAAGTAGAAAGAAGAATTGATATGTTGAGTTAAGATATACTTGAGGACAAGCATGGATTAAGTGTGAGGAATTTGATAAGTTCAAATTAATTATCTTTATTAAATCTTATTTTCCTATATTTGATTGAATATTGTAATTAATTGTGATTATTTTTTTCCATATTTAATTTATAATTTGAATTGCTAAAAAACTAGTGAAATATGTTTAAAATTAGATTTTAGTTTGAATTTAGGAAAAAAAAAATAAGGAAAGAAAATATTGAAAAAAAAAAAAAGGAAATGGCACATAAAAAAAAAAAAAATCAAAAGAGTAAATAAAGAAGTGGTGTTCTCATAAAAAAAGAGAAAAAAATTTAATTCGAATGGAAGATTTGATTTTTGCCTTGAGAGGGAGCACATGCAAAGAAAAAAATAGAAGAGTTCTTATAAATTTTCCTGGAAGAGCAGCAACCAACATCAACTTCACCTCCAAAAATCAAAATTAGGTTTTATTTCAACTCGTTTATTTATTTATTTATTTTTATTCATCTAATAAACATTATTTTTTTGATTTTCATTATGAGTAGCTAAATTTTCATTTTTTTTTATTCAAGTGTGTTTTTAATTTCAATTATGATTTTGTGAGGTTTTAGCCCAAATGAAATTTGTTTCAATTCAAGAATTAATTGTTTTTTGTTCTTATTCTTATGATTAATTGTTGGTAAATTAAATTGACGACTTAGTTTATCATCAATTGATTCGTGCTATATATGATTTTGTGATAGGTATAAATGTCTGAAGTGATTATACTGTAGCAAAGAGTTGGCTTATGTGTGTATAATTGTGGTTGTTACAAATTATACAACTTGCATAATAAATGTTAAGGAAACAATTAAACAAAATTAATTGATTTGCAGTTATCTCCATTAGTTAACTTTTGATTTAGTCATTCTCATTAATTTAAATGTTATCGTTTGTATGGAACGCTATCGTGTCCAATCGATTATACACTAAGTTTGAGTTGGATGTTGGGTTAGAGTCAATTAAATATAGAAGAACAATTGCTTATTCTGGATTTTCCAAAAAGGTAGACTAATTTCTTGAATGTGATATATTTTTTATTATATTTTTAGTCGATGATCAAAAATTGCAATTGTGGTAAATCAATCTTTGAATTAGATATTCTTTTGTATAATTGCTTGTTTTATTAAATTTTAGTGTTCATTTAGAATTTTGTTCCAACACCAAAACCTCATTTTTATTTGTTTTTAACATTGAGAAATTAATTCATAGTTCTTTTGAGATTCCACCTGGTTCCACTATTTATACAAGTTAGATTTAGAAATCATTAATTTATTTTGGCGAGTTTCGACAACCCGACCAATGAAGTTTTTTAGGGATTTTTTGTGGGTTTGGTTGTATGTTTAAAATAGTTTCATTTACTTTGTATTCTTAAAAAAAAAAAAAAAAAAAAAAAAAAAAAAAACATATATATATATATATATATATATGAATTATGTGAGATATTTGTCTTCAATATCTATGATTTTTGTTTTAATTTTTACCAAATAAGTGCTAAATTTCTATTCTAATTAATTACTAATTTTTTGAATGGTAGCTAGTATGCATGATGTAGTTTTGATCATTTCTCTTCTATTTCTTATTCTGAACTATAAAATGTATAAGAAATATCTTAAAAAGTAGGTGCCTTAAAAATTTGTGCTTGGAATTTTATCTTGTGTGTAGGTATAACTTTAGTTGGGATATGAATAAGTTGTGGATGCTCAAGGATCGAATGTCACAAGAATATAGTTTAAGAGTTGAGACTTTTATACAAAATGCGTTACGACATTCGAAAAGGGTAAAATTTTGTTGTTGTCCATGTTTGAAATGTGTTAATGTCAAGTACCAAATGTGAATGTAGTGAGAGACCATTTATTTGTAAATGGTATCAATCAAAGTTATGACACATGAATTTGACATGGAGAATCTGTATCAAGGAAAAGAAGCAATATTGAAAGTGTTTGAATCGATCAAATTGTAGATGAGGATTTCTCCAAATACGAATCTTTGTGGATGCACACGATTATTTTAACGACAAATTCCCAATATTTGAGCAATCATTATTACCCAAATTGTAATAGTTTTACTAAGATATCTACATTTAAGCTTTGTAATTTGAAAGCAAAGTTTGGATAAAACAATAAGAGTTTCACAGAGTTGTTAGAACTATTAAGCATTATATTGCCTTGTCCTAATGAAATTTTGATATCTATCTATTATGCTAAGAAGATTTTAAGAACATTAGGAATGAATTATGAAAAGATCCATGGCTGCATCAATGCTTGTATCGAAAAGAACTCACTGATGCCGAATTATGTCCTACATGAAAGTTTGGAAGAATGTGAAAGAATGGGGAAAAATATTTCAGTAAAAGTGATGTGTTATTCCTCTCCCATTGCAAGATTTGACAAATATTGTTTCAAAGTAAAGAAACTTTGACGTGACATGCTACTGATCATCAGGATGATGGGTATATACAATATCTAGCCGACACACTCTCATGGAAACAAATAGATAAAAGATGACCCAAATTTAGTTTAGAATCGAGGAATCTTCGTCTAGCCTTATCAACAGATGGTGTAAATCCACACGAAGACCAAAGTACTAGATATAGTTGTTGCCCAGTGATGTTAGTGACTTACAATCTACCTTTATATGGTTGTGCATGAAGCTTAAATTCTTAATGTTAAATGCATTAATTTATGGACCCAAAAATCCAGGAAATGACATAAATGTCTATTTAGCACAATTAGTTGACGATCTGAATATGCTATGGAACACAGGTATTGAATGTTATGATGCACATCGTCAACAACGTTTCACCTTGAAAGCTATTTTGTTATGGATCATTAATGATTTTCCTGCATTTGATAATTTGTGTCGGTGTACTGTAAAATGGTATCATGCATGTCCAATATGTGGAGAGAAAACAATATCTACTTATTTACTTAAGGAAAAAAGATGGCATACCTTAGACATCGAAGATATCTACCAATTGGGCACCCATATAGACACAAAAAGTTTTTAATGGGGAACAAGAATTCGAAGTAGCTCCTAAACCGTTAAGTGGTGAAAAGATTCTTGCACAACTAAATACTATTCAATTTAGTCATGGTAAATTACGTAGAAAAGAACAACATGCGAACACTTATTGGAAGAAGAAATCAATTTTTTTTATAAATTGGAGTATTGGAAGCATTTTCAAGTGTGACATTGTTTAGATGTCATGCATATCAAGAATAATCTTTGTTCTAATATTACTGGAACCCTGCTTGATATTCCTGGCGAAGCAAAATATGTGTTAAAAACACGTCAAGACTTAGTGAATTGAATATTAGATCCGAGTTAGCCAAAAATGGGAGAGAAAAGAATATTCTTGTCTTCAACATGTAACACACTAACAAAAAAAACGAGAATTGAGCGTGTGTAAAACAGTACCTAAAGGATATTCATCCAACATAAGTAACTTAGTGTTAGTGATTTGAAACTCTACGGGCTAAAATAGCACGACCATCATGTTTTGATGCAACAACTACTACCTTAACAATTAATGGTATTTTGCCGAAACACGTTTGATACGCTTTTATTCGTTTATGCTTTTTCTCTAATGTTATATGTAGTAAGTCGATAGATTCAACTAGGTTGAAAGGATTGCAAGATGATGTAGTGACTTTATGTTTGTTGGAGAAGATTTATCAACCTTCATTTTTCACAATAATGGTTCACCTTGTGGTTCATCTTGTAAGAGAGATAGAATTTTGTGGACTAGTTTATTTAATGTGTGTACCTTTTGAAATATATGTGAATATTTTGAAAGGTTATGTTCTTAATAGATATCGACCAGGGAGATGCATTAGAGAAAATTATAAAATAGATGAGTCGATAGAGTTTTGCTCTGAATTTTTACAGGGAGTTGTATTTGTTGGATTGTGTCATCAAACAAGAATTTGGTTGCAAATAATATTGATCAACCATTATCTGCCGCCAATTATAAACACCAATAAAGGATATGATTGATCAAGCTCATTTGTATGTACTACATAACTTAGACGTTGTGTTCCCATTTGTAGATTATCACATGCAAATGTTGTCTAAATTGAATTCTAGTAGGTCTAAAAATAAAAAATGGCTTCAAGATGAACGTGATAAAAAATTCAGTTTGTTGGTTGCGTGATCGTGTTAGGTGTCACAGTCGCACTTCAGAGGCAGTGGAATGACGACTATGCGACACTTGCTCTAACCTGACGAGCAAGTCAGCCAAACCAAAATGGTAGAGCGAGTGGTACAACAGGTGCAACCTCTATCACGGGCGTCGTGAAAATGTTTTCGAAAAAGGGAGAAAGAAAGTTTTATAAATACTTTTCACTTTAAAAGCTATATGACAAGATACAACAAGGGACATATCAATGATTGCACTTATCACATAATAACTTAGTATAAAGGAAGCTTCAATAAGTCATACCCCCTATAGTACATTTTGGACCATAACTGATGTGACACTCTTGCATATGAAAATGACGAGAAGTCAACACTTAAAATAAAAATGAAGGAAACTATCCTAATATGAAATAATAACAAAATACCATAAAAGCATGATGAAACGGGGTTGAACGGGCATGTGGCCATGTGCAACACGCACTGGACAAGTATGACCGTCACATTAGGCTTGCTTTAGGGGTTTAGAACAATTTTATATCATCTACGTTAAGGTGGGTATCACATGAATCTTGTTCAAAAGTGACAACTTATAGTAGATATATGTTTAATGGTATTCAATATCATTCAAAATATCGAGATGATCTTAGAAGTTGCAGAACAGTAGAGTTATGATAACAGCAGAAATTTTGCAAGTTTCTAGTTCGAATGAAAAAAATTCAATTATGTCAGAAATGACTTTTTATGGCGTACTTAAAGAAATCTAGGAGCTTGATTATCATAATTTTACAGTTGTTTATTCAAATGTGATTGGGTGGAAAATAATTACGGAATTAACAAAGACGACATTTGATTTACAACTGTAGACATTAATCGTATTTGACATAAATCTAACTCCTTCATTTTAGCCACTCAAGCAAAGCAAGTATTTTATATAAACGATCCACTTGATCGTTGTCAGTCGGTTATTTTGATACCTCCACAAAAAATGGTTGAAGAAAACGTTCATGTTGAAGTTGATACCAACCAAGATTGTGGGTACGAGGTCATAGAAACATTGCCTAGTATTATCGAAGATGACTCGATCACCTATATTTGAAATAATTATGAGGGTACATGGATAAATAAATAGGTTAGTGTTATTTTTTTTCTTATATATTAATCATTTTGAAGATTGTTTAACCAATTATATATTTTTAACATATTTTCTTTCTCTTGGAGATTGACATCATGTCTACCTCGAGAGCGATCATGCTGATGGTACTCTCATGAACAGACCTGCTCGAAACAGCTTCACTAGATGCGGGATTGTCTTGCATGAGCTCTCTCATGAAAGAATGGATGGAGAACGACGCATAGTTTAATATAACTCTATGGGTTAAGAAATCGGAGATAGTGCAAAGAAATTGCGTAGTTATGTTGGTGTATGTGTTAGACACATATATCTCTCACCTACAATACATGAAGTGATGTCTCTCGATCAATTAAAAGAGAATGTCTAGGATTGTATAGAAATAAATACTTAACTAAATATTATCATGTGTTGCATACTATAACTAACCTGATCTTATTCTATTTTTTAAGCATATGTCATTTCAGGTGGATCCTAGGTCCAAACATAAGGTAATGTTTCTCTGGCGACGACATTAAGGACATTTAGATACAATCTCACTAAAAGATTTATCAAGTCGTTTATAAAGGACAACCACGAGAAATTAACACATCCGCCTACTGATTATTCATACAACACACAAGAATAGTGGGATCATTTTGTAAATATTCGATTATCAGAGAAATTTAAGGTAACTACTTCTTTTGTATAATTGTATATTATTTTAATGTTTACCATATTACTAATGTGTTAAACAAAAAAAATAGTAAAGAGAAAAAAGAGAGGCAAAGTCTTCTTAAATATCCTCACCATATGGCTAGAAAAGATTATGCTCAACTCAGTCATGAACTAGTAAGAATTATAAGCCTTAATATATATTACATGTTATGATTATTTTATTCCACTTTACTGATTCATTGTTTGGTGAATTTAGGGTATAAATATTAAAACTCATCCAACCTCACGTGCACTACTATAGATGAAAGGTCGGAGAAAGGGAAAGGATAAAATGTATGTCGATGAAGACACAATTGAAGCCTCCAATCGAATTATAAGGATGTTTAATTGATAATCGGTTATAACTTCAAATCTCTCATGAATTTTAATTTAATTGATAATATTTTAAATTCAGGGTGAGTTGAAAAATGCAGATATTATGACAGAAGCCTTGAAAACACCAGAGCATAGAGGACATGTTACGGGCGCAGGTCAACTTTTATCTCCATCGGTTTCCTTTCAGATGACTCGTCCAAATGTTAATATGGGAGAAAAATCAACTCACACAAGTTGGTTGCTCTCAACCATTACAATCTTATTTATGGGAAGTAATAATGATCAATCACCTACGATGCATAGAGAACCAATAAGGAAAGCAAATGAGAACCTTGAAAGGTTTCAAGTCATTAGAGAACTCGTCCTGATGTCCAAGACATAAAAGAAGTAATTTGCATATCATTCAACTAATTTCATCTTTTATTATCAAATTGATATCGATATTACTCTAACTATTTGTTTTCTTGAAGGGTGTTGCATGTCAACTTGCTATTGAAAATATAGAAAACATTGTTGTCATTGGCACAATGTATGAATTGAGTGGCGCATCAGCTAAGATTCATGATCTTCCACTTGAAAAGTACAATGCATAGGTAGTGGATTTAATAATTGGAAACAATAAGAATTTGGACCTTCCAATTCCTCTAAACGACGAGCTTCAATACCTTGGACAAGCCGTCAAAACTTTTATGTCATGGTCGCGTGCATGGATTATTAAGAGCAACCAATGTATCGAAAGAGGTATTTAATTTTACATTTCATCTTTATAGTATGTACCACATTATTATTTTACTAATAATAGATTAAATTTAATGTCATAGCCCTCACTACCAAATAAAGGTAAGAAGTTTGTGTCAGATACACAATCTCATCAATCAGACATCATGCTTCTAATCACAATCAAGTTAGTTTATCACTTTGCCAAACATAGTATGAGTGATAGTGACATGCTCCAAGTAGATTTTACCGAAAACATTTTTTGTTTTAATAACAATGCTTTCTTACCAGAGAAGATATTTTGCAATATTGTTAGATGCAAGAAATTGACTATACTTCCATTATTTGTTACATTGCATAAGTATACATCTTTTTCAATTATTATATCGATTTGTTATATTTAATAACATTTCCTAAATCTATTTCAGCTACACTTTGGCTATTTACGATCAACAAATTCTCGATAACTACTTACTAGTAGACGGTAGTAGTTTTGCATTGATTTTGGGAAATCAAAATCAACGAGAGCAAATCAAGAATGTTGCTGATCATTTTGACATGATTACTAATGTTCGTCAACGTGTATTGTTTCCCTTTAATACCGGGTATGCATTTAAAAATTTTAAACTTCCTAGTGTGTATTATACCTATGAATATTTTATAACATTTTAAAATCATCGTTTAGGCATCATTGAATTTTGGTCGTCTTAATTCCTGAGGATAATACGATTTATATTTTGAACTCGCTCGGTCAGAAAACGCCCAATGAGAGTTTAACTCATATCGTAAAAATGTTAGTTCATAAAAAAATAATTTTTTTTGTTTTAATTAGCTTATTATTCTAATGTTTCACTTTTATTCTATAGTTCTTATCGATTGTGACAATCAAAAAACGGGTTCACATCCACAAAATTAACATGAAAATCAGCGAAGGTACGTAAAACCAAATCATATATTTCTTCTATTCTAATTTTTGTGTTGTAGAATTATTATAATAAAATGATGAAAATTGATTCACTAGTGCCCTCATCAATTGAGATCAATAGTATGTGGAAATTATGTCCAATTGTTCATATGAAAGAAGATATACAACACGCGCACATCCATAAATAAACTTGTAAGTTTTTGTTTTACTTCATTCACAATTTTAGTCAATATAGTTTGCAAAATTTTTTGTTTATTAATTTGAAAATATTCTATATTTTGTTATGCTTTAGTTTAACGCCACGAAATCATATACTAAAAAAGATATGGATGAAGTACAAATCAAATGGGTAGACTTCATAGGTAGATATTTATTAGTAAAAAAAGATCAATTAGTGTCACACTTATTCTGCTTTTAAATATTTGTTGTATAATATTTATGATATTGTTTGTATATATATATATATATATATATATATATATATATATATATATATATATATATGAGGTATTCTCTAGCGAGACAAAATCTCTATATATTGTGCATTTTGATTTCTTGTAGGATATTAGTTTAGTTTTTAGAATTTACATGTTAACATATTTTTTTGTAATCTTAATGTTACGTCATTATGCTACCAAACTATAAGTTAATTTCACAAGGTAGAAGTTAAAAATTGAAATACATATTTAAGGATGAGTTTGAAGGTGAGAAAAAACTAGGTAAAACTTTGGTGGTTTTATATTTTCAAGGCATTTTTGTATTATATTTTCATTTACAAAGACGAATCATCACTTAGCTTTTGTTTATACAAGTTTTGAGACTTTTAGTGTTGGGCACAAATGATGACCAACCATGATCAACATATCAAAAGAATATTATGTTAGTTAGCATTTAATAATATAGGGTGTGACCTAGATGAACAAATCTTTTTTTAAAATCAAAAAACGTACTTTTAATGTCGGGCGCAAAATGTCATCATTTAGAATTGGTGTCGGTCCAAAACCGACAAATTTAACAATTAGTTGGTTTTTGACCAACACCATAGAAAATTGGTGTCAGTAAAAAACTGACACCTATAATAATTGGTGTCGAGTTTGGATTGACACCATATACAATTGGTGTCGATCCAAAACCGACATCTTTAACAATTTGTGTCGATTTTGGACCCACGCCATATAGAATTGGCGTCGGTCCAAAATGTCACCAAAGACCTTTGGTGTCACTCATCCTACGCGACACCGAAGGCTTTTGGGGACGGTTTTCACCAGACACTAAATGTATCTGTCACTAAATATCTTTAATGTCACCGATATTGATGACGGGCTTATGCTCGACATCGTTTGTAAAAGATGTTGGCATATGCTCGTCACATATTCTTTGATTTCTACCAACTTGTCCAGGCTCCTCGGGAACACAACTTGTCCATGATGAATGAGCAGATACCAGTTCTAAGATCTGTTGGCTTTTTGGCCCTTAATCCCAAATTAATTAATTTTAATTAATTAATGTTTTGATGATAACAAACCTGATCTTAATTACTAACAATTTTGATGCTTCAAGATGTCTATAGTGTAGTGCTCGAAACAAGGATTCCAACGCAATTTAAATTACTCAAATCAGAGTTGAAATGAAGAAGTTATGATCAAAACAAGTTTAAACGAGAAATACCCGAGACGATGACGTGGTGGCTGAGTCGGTATCTAAGACCATTTAAAGAGTGACAAGTGGAGTTTTGGATGAGTATCAACTGTTCTTTTTTTAATTAAAATAAAAAAGAATTAAAAGAGAATTGAAAAAAAAAACAAAAAAAAGGGAAAAGTTCGGTTGGCTTAAAAAAAAAATCAGAAAATTCAGTTACTGTTTTGACTTTTTTTATAATAATAATAATAATTACTTTTTAGTTTTTAGTTTTTTTTTTTAAACTTCTAATCTCAACCATTTATTTTAAACTTCTTTGCATCTAATGGTTCAAATTAAAAGCTCTTATTTTTCTAATTTCCCTCCCTATTTAAACTCAACTTTCTTCTCCAAAAACTCATTCACAACTTTTATTATTCAATCCTCCTTAAATAAAAAAGTTTTCATTGTTGATGTCTCCAAACTCTCAAAGTCTTTATTCATTTTATTTTTGAGAGATATTGTATTGTGAGGATTTAGTTGTGAGAAATAAATTTGTATATCTACTTTATTGAGAGAGTTGTATTGTGTACTTTACAAAACTTCCATATTTTGTAGCGGTTTGATCTTGATCTGTGAAAAAGATTGAGTTAGCTCTTGAACTCGTAAAAAGGAGCGACGTTCGGTTTGATTCTAATTCGTGGAAAGAAGTCAACCAAAGTTTTATTCAAAATCCCAAGAGGCGCTTGAGTGGTGGAGTAGGTCGATTTTGACCGAACCACTTGAAAGTTACGGTGTCATTTTCTCTAACTCTTTCCTATTTATTTTTACGTTACTTGGAGTATTTTATTTCACGTTTTAATTTGAACTCAATATTTATTGTGTAGGTAGAATTGTTTTGCATCATCCTTAACTGTTTTGTTGTATTATTATTTCTTCTTATTTATTTGCAAAAATTTAATATTTATATTAATTAAGAGTTTCTCAATAGAATATTATTTTAAAACCCTATTCACCCCCTTCTAGGATTGCCATACCGATCCAACAAGATCGATATCCTAACGTTTCAGAAGGGCATTTAAACCTAAAAACTCAAAAGACCTTGGGGGTTCCCAGTCAAAGGCTCTAGATAACTAGTAAGGGTATGTTGACGTAACGTGGTCGTAGAAGCTCTCGCTAGGACTAGGTGCATGTACGCACATATTGCACGCAACTATATACAGTCAAGTGTAGGCCTACATCAGATGAGAGCATACCAAGTCTACATGTTCCTAAAGGAAGAAATATGCAACTGAGACTCAGAACTAGCTGCCCTCATTAGGTCCCCGGTCCAACATAACCGTACTTAACTTAAAGCTCTAACTTAAATAGTGGCAGGCTTGCACCAGTATCTGAGTTCAGATCTCATAAGCCCTAAACTAGGTACTAAGTCGGTGGTTACCAAAACACACCTCAACCCTCTCGATGATGACAACCTAATATAACTAGAATAACAAAGACATGTAAGTATCTAGGTATCATACTTAATGTCTCATACCACTAAGTAGTAAATCAAGACATACAAGAAATTATAGCATCCTAAGCACATGCTCAGCATTCCATAATACTCAATAGTAGTTAACATATGAATAAGTCTCATTATTAAACAATAAGGTATACATGTAACAACTCGGGGTTTCCTTTCATTGAAATTCAAGGTTAGTTTTCTAATTTTGGCCTTACCCAAGACTTCCAGAAATTCTTTTTAATTTGTTTTTGTATTAGAAGTGCTTACTTAAGTCATATATCGTGAGGAGAGAAGTCGAAATTTGAAAATCAGGGGGTAAAAAAGTCAATATTATGGGTAATTTATCCAGTCGATTTGTCCTTATATAAAAATGTCAAAATCCAGTCAAATTTTGTTTTTGGATTTCAGCAATCGCCGCAGCCCCCAGCTCCAACTAGTCAGATTTCGTCGTTTCCCATGCACCACCGACCAACCCTATTGATGTCAGCGCCTTCAGCAAGTTTGTCCCCCGCGTACGCCACCAGCCGCCGCAGAAGGCCTCTCGCAAGATGTTGCGTTTCGAGCAGCGATTCACCCCTGCTTCATGGAACTCGCAGCCAATCCGCGACAGACGCATGCAGTTGTTAGATCTATCACCTCATAGTTAGCATCGCCTCTGACCCCAGCTTCGCATTGGTTGATAATCGTCGAACCTGTAGAGTTGGTTTCCCGAACCACACGTACTTTTTCGAGCCTACTGAAACAATCCGCGCGCGCCACTCGTTTGTTTCTGCATCCGTCTGTCCCCTACATATGGATTTTAAGCGTCGTCGTCCGCTTGTCACTATTCTTGCCACGCACCATCGCCGATTGCTGAAAAATTTCTAGATAGTGTTTTTTAGGTAATTTCGATGCTCTTAGTCTATTTTTTATAGTCTTAAGTGCTAATTTTGACCACTTAACCCTATTTTGGCCATATTAAGTTGGAAAAACTTCCAAGACATGCGATTCGAGCACTTTGGGGTTTAATTAGTGGATTTCAGCCAAGGTAAGGGGACCTTATCCTTAGCTTGGGGTCTTATGGATAACCGTAAGCATGTGTAAGATGAGTTGGGTGCGAGTTACTTTCTGAATTGTATTGATCACCCTGTTCGTTGTGTGACGTCTACTGAATGTTATTCTTATGCTACGAACAATATATATCATGTGATGAACTGAGTATTGATTTATGACAAGCTGGCATGTCTCATGACTCGCCTGTTGATTTATTAATTGTATTATTATGAACCTGAGTAGTCACATTACATATGCGTCTGTGAAAATCACAAGCATCGATTTGAAGGCCCGTAAGTGGCATTGCCCTATAAGTGTAGCCCTAGAAGTGTATATTATTATCTATAGAGGCCCGGGAGTGGCATGTCCGATCAGGGTAGCCTTGTATCACCATTACTATCCAATGAAGACTCAGAACCATAGGGCCCTATTGAGGTTGCCCCTGGTATCATCATTTATCATGCATCATTTAATATCTTGTATCATTGTATTCATGCTTATACTAATCATGAGTTAGTGATCCTTACTAGGTTTAACAATTCACCCCTCTTCTTTGTGGGCCTTCACAAGTACACGCAGATTTTACCTCGATTGCTGATCCTAAGCTGTGAAGATCCGGGGCTGGCCTTGATTATGTCATTTCCATTATTCCATCTTCTTCCACATTGTTTTTATCTGGGTTTTACTTTAGAGACATGTATTAGATGCTTCTTGTTTTATTTTTTTCCTTTAGTTTTAAAACTGGTTATCCAACTTGCACGTTTTACAAACTATTATCGTTTTGTTAAATAAATGAAGTATTTATTCATCATGTCTCAGTTTTAAAGGTCGTTTAAATCATGTATTTAGGGTATAGGCCTAGATGAGACCTCAGTCTGAGCCAGGCCTTTACAGTACAAGATAACATAAAGTTCATAATCATGCACAACAATGTATTAAATATGACAAACAGCTCACTAATACACGAAAGATAAATTCAGTCATGGTAAAAGTTAATGAGTAGTAGCTACTTATGTGCTATACTTGTCATAAATAAACAAAAACATGTTTAATCAGGCATCAATAGATAACTCAATAATTACAAGACAAGTTCCAAGCTCACGTAACATTTCAAGACCATATAACTCTAGGTAAAAGTCCTTACCTAGAGGTTACTGAATTCCTAAAAAAACGTGTCGAGTTATTCACTTCAACGAGCTAATGGAATGATCCTAACCACCAAATAGTGAACTTAGGACCTAAAGTTAGTTATTGACTTCTAAAAATTACAACAAATCCAAATAGTGACTTTAGGACCTAAAGTTAGTTATTGACTTCTAAAAATTACAACAAATCCAAATAGTGACTTTAGGACCTAAAGTTAGTT
>JBBMEG010000020.1:4675214-4717582 GCA_037832605.1 Cyclanthera cordifolia | reverse complement strand
GTAATTCACTATGCCACTAAACATCGCACGATGCCACGATCCCACTACCCTAAAAATTAGGCTAGCCTTAAATTAATGGCACACAATCCCACGATCTCACTTATTAAATAAAATACTAATATTAAAAAAATCAAAATTAATAAATAATAAAAATTATTTCAACACCCATAACCATACTCTAATTTTCATTATCACTTTCAAATGTACAAAAAAAAAATTAAATGTGAAAAGAAAGACTCAACACATTGGCCTGTATTGGCAAATAGAACTTTGTTCCTCTATATCAAACTACAAATTATAACATATTTGACAAAACTATACAAAACCATAAATCTAGAGTTCAATTATACTACCTAGCTACAAAGTGTGTTCACTCTACTCTAATGTTCAACTTTTCTTGAGTGTAGTGTTCGTTAGTGTTAAACTACAAATAAAATAAAATAAAAACACAAAAGTTAATATAAAAAAAGTAACCTTCTGAATAACTTATATTATAAAAAATGGATTGGAAAATAATAGAAGGTTCGAAATGGGTGTTTCAGCGTTATATAAAGTTGTATGATGTGGTTTGGGAGTATGTCTTCATCATATCATAGTTGTATAATGCTTAAAAATATTTATGAAACGTTAATTGAGAATTTTTACAGTAAAATATGTAAACTGATACACTGGCTCTATGAATTTTAATATAAGATTATACTATAATCTAAGAGGTCATCTCTAACATGGTTGGATTAGTTTAATGTACAAAGCATCCCTGTTTGCTACCATGTTTTGTTGAATATGTTGTTGTAAAAGACTGAGCGTGGTTGGTTTCGCTTTGGCTACACTTAACTTAAGAATTGTTGTTTTTGTTATAGATTGTACACTAAAGGTCTAGTAGTTTGTAATTTAAGAATAAATTTAATGTATGACATTTAATGATTATTTTAGTTATTAACAAATGTCATTAATTTCATTAGTTGCACAATTAAATTATAAACATCGTTAAGTCTTATGACATGAATTGTATTTATGGCGATATTCCTATGGTTATTTGGATAAACAATTAGAAAAATATATAAGACATACAAGTGGATCTAGCTTTAAGTTAATAACCTAAAACGTCGGCAGTATATGAACTAAGGTTTTGCGCCTAAGTTTTGATGACACTATCAGTACGACCTATTATGTAATGGTTGCAGACAACACAATTCAAGTTGTTCATGTGAAGGCATGTTTGTGGAGGTGTCTAAGTAAAAAGATTTTTTTGCATAAGACAGGACAAGAAATATTGTGATCAATCTAGTAATTTTGTTATACACTTTGATCAAGTATTTCACTAGGATGATCATATGTCTATATGATCTTAATTCTAAGTGAGTTGTCAACTCCTACTTTATGAAAGTATCATTTGATGTGCATGGTGTGAGACCAAGCAAACAATGTTATGTTATATGCCTCACACGTTGGAGAGTGTCATAGTGAGTGCTTCAGAATGTAACGTAACAAGAAAAACTTCACTCACTCCCTGTCATTGAGGTAGTTGAAGAGTTGTTCTCTTAAGAACTGATTTCAAGGCTTGAACAAAGGGTACCCGCTTCTCACTGGCCGAGAGGATACTGGTTTCTTGTTGAACCATAAATAACTTGTTGATTAAAGGAATCAATGACGCTTAAGGAGAAAAATGTAATCACAAGAGTATATGGATTTCCTTTCCTAGCTTTGAATTACGAACAAGCTCGCGAAGGATCACATGATAGGTGATCGATTATATCCGTCGACATAACTTGTCCTATAATTCGAAAGAGTTCAGCACATGTCTTTAATGAAATAAGCCTAATGTTAAGGAATAAGGATGGATCCTGGGTCGTTTCACTTTAAACCTACTGATCAAAGAATCCCTGAGATAACTTATATTTGCAAGTACATCATTCTAGTTAAAGAGTAGGTTTGAAGAGTTCAAACTTGCTAATTAATTATGCACATAATTGGAGCACTAGTTTAATTTGTTATACTAAGTTATTAATTAGATATATTAATAAGTAAAATTTTATTGGATCAACATTAAAGAGGAGTAATTAATATTTGATATATTAATTAAGTAAATAATTAATTATGGATAATTATTCAATTAAAAAGAAATGATTAATATATTAAATATATTAGTTGTATTAATAATTATTAATTAATTATTAGATAGGGTTGATTAATATATTGGATATATTAATTTAACATTTAATGGAAAAATAATATATTGAATACATTATGTTATTGACATTTATTAGATAAATATCAATTAAAAGAATCAAATCAATGAGATATATTGAGAATTTCAAAAATCCCGTATTCATAAATGAGGAAAGAAATGTTGTCCCTTTACGGGAGAGATGAGATTTTTGAATTTGCCCTATAGAGAAAGAGAAGAAGAAAATATTTTTAAGATAAATATTATAAATGATGGTCTCTAATATATTTTGTTATAAAATATTAAAAGATATTATAATTCTTTCTAAGTTCAAATGTCGACAAACCAACATTACAAATAGGGGGCCTTGGAGCTCTGTATTATCATCTCATCTCAAATAGAGAGCTCTTATTCTAAGCTGAGATTTTTCTGCACATCTCCTTTGTCAAACCTCTGACAAAATAATCACAACTTCTTTTTTCTCTAATAACCTCCCATATGACACTTAGTGTTAGTAAGGGAGACAGCCTAAAAGATCGGAGGGGATTAAAAAATCGTCTAAGAAAATAGTCGATCGTACTCAGCATACAATTGCTACAATTGCTAAGGATATTTTAGTAATATATGCAACACAAAAACATGCTTTGAAAGATTTTTTTTTTTTTTTTTGTAGGTCAAGGATATAGAATTTCGCCCACAACTAATACATGGACATGGTGCCAAAATATTAACTATATGATATTCACTCCATATTTTATTGATAGTAGATGAAAATTGCATAAGAGGATCATTAACTTCTCTCATATGGGTGATCATAAAGGTGAGACCATAGGAAGAGAAGTTGAACGATGCTTGAAACATTGCATGTTGATAATGCTTCATCGAATGATAGTGCTATTGCTTTTCTTGTATATCATGCTAAATATGTAATGGTGTTGGATGGTGAATTTTGGCACGTTTGATGTTCTGCATATATTCTAAAATTGATTGTGAATGATGGCTTGAAAGATGTGCGAGCCAGTGATGTGAATTCGAAATGTTGTTAGATTTGTTAGATCATTTCTTGCCCGATTTGCTAAGTTTAATAAGTGTATTGATGATGAAAATATATCTAGCAACAGATTCCTATGTCTTGAAATACCAACTAGGTGGAACTCTACATATTTGATGCTTGAAACGGATAAAAAATTTGAGAAACAAATTTGATAGATTAGATTATTATGACTTAACTTACTTGTAAACGATAGAGGAGAATAAAAATCCAAACAATATAGATTGAGAGATAGCTCGAATATTTACCAAGTTCTTATATGTATTTTATGAGGTCATTCTTAGAAATTATAGTACACTTTATATAACTTCAAATATGGTCTTCGAAGAATTGTAACTATTCAAAATTGTATACAAAATATTCTTTAGGAAGTGATAGTTGTAGTTCAATTATTATCGATGTTGCGACCAAAATGAAAATTGAAATATGATAAGTATTGGGATAATAGTGAAAAGGAAAATTACTTATTATATGTTGTATTTGTTCTCGATCCTCGCCACGAGATGAAGTTCCTAATGTACTGCTTTACTCAATTATTCGAGGATATAGTGGCAAAGGAAATTGAGAAAAAAGTGAAAGGCGTGTTTAGAGGACTGTTTAACGAGTATAATGTGTTAGAGTTTAATAATTCTTCTACTTCATGTTCAAATGCATCATCTTCTATGTTGAAGACTCGAATGAGTCAATCAAATTCTAATGATTCTATTGTTATAAAATGTAATCCTTTTCATTTTCAACATGCTGATATGGAAGATGACGAATATGATTTTGATGTAGACACAGAGGTGGATGTTTATGGGATTAATGAAGGGTAAAAGTAGATGGGAGTTTTGATATTTTAGAATGGTGGAAAGTGAATTCTACTAGGTACAAGATTCTAAATAAGGTTACACGTGATTTTTTGGCGATTCTAATCTCTACAATTGCTTATGAGTCTGCATTTAGTACAAGTGGGAGAGTTATCAATCCTTTTCGCTCCACTTTGGCTCCATCCACAATCGAGACTTATTTGTGCACAAAATTAGTTATGTTCTAATGTTATCAATATTGATCTTAAATCACATTGGATGAAATTTCTCTGTTGAAGAAGATAATTCGAAACATTTTGTATATTTGAAACTTAATTTTAAAATTACATTAAATCTTCTAATTTATTTTTTATTTTATAGACTTTATAATCTTACATAGAAGAAGTAGCTAAAGGACAAAGAGCAAACTTGAATGTCAATGCTTTAGGAAGAGGAAACTTGAAATAAAGAATGAAGAGTATATTAACCAAACTATTTCTTTTTTACTTTTAATTTTGTTTGAGATTCCATTTCAAATTGTAATTTTTTAATTTTATTTTAAAGAATGTTTTTAATATTAATTGTCTTGTGATTGTCAATGATTTGATCTTGAATTAAATTGGTTGGTTACAAAATTACAATGTTGATTAGTGAATTGATTAAAATGAGTTACATATACGGAATGAAATATTTTCATAGGTTAGATTAAGTTTTATTTCTAAATATTTTATATTCATTCTTAAACAAATTGTTAAAAAAGATATCCATATATACTTATTTTTGTAAAGAATCATTTTAAAAATACAAAATTTTTTTTTTTTTTTTTTTTTTTGTAGTTTTAAACTTTCAAATAGCCTAATTACTATTGTGCTTCGTCATCTCTTGCGGTGAAGGTTGAGATTGACAGCGACGGTGAAGAACGAGATTGACGGCAGCGATGAAGGGCGATTTCGACGGCGACGGTGAACGGCTTGTAAAATGACGACAATTAACATCGGTAATGAATGGTGAGTTCGACAACGACTATGAAGGACGAGGTCGAGTTTGACGGCAGTGATGATGAAGATCGTGGTGGACGGTGACAATAAAAAGTTGGAGGTTGGATGTTAATGGAGATCGGCTGTAATAGAGGTAATTTTCACATTTATCCATGACTAAAATGTAGAAAGAACTTTAAAATCAAATTAAAAAATTATAAGTTTTTTTTTTAAAGAGTATTTTCAAAATGCTTAATTACAAAAAGTAATTATAGATCATCACATATAGTGAGATTTAATTTGCATAAATAATAATAAATAAAGTAGGAGAGAGAGTTATGTCATAATATATTCATATTTCAAATTTCACATTTATCATGACTTGAAAAGTAGAGAGACTTTAATGTTTTAGACTTTTAGCTTGTGACTTAGACAATTAAATTGACATAAAAATTTTGTTTTACAATATCTCTTGTTTCTTCTCTCCAAGACAAGAAAGAAATTTTACAATCCTTTCATTTCAGACTTCATCCACTTAATTCCACCATGGTCATATTCTCAAAAACTTTTGAATTTTAAAGTTAGCAAACAAGATTTTCCATGGAGTTCCTCCAACCCAACTTAGTTTTTTTTTTTTTTTTTTTAATTCTTAAATACAAATGTGCTGCAACCGATTACATCGAACTAAAGAAATTTTATTCAGCCTATTCGATTTTTCTTATACTCAGTTCGATTGCAGTTTAAAATTTTTCCTTCGTTAAAAAATAGATTCAGGTTCGATTTTATACAATAACCGAGTCGTACCAAATCAAATCGCTTGCTCTTAGTACATAAACGTAAACGTCAAGATCAAGATTCAGCGTATAATGCAATGTCTGTCGAATGAAAAATACAACAAATTATTAGGAGATAATAATATAAATGCCACACTTATTTCGATAAGTGCTTTACAAAAAGAGTATGTAGCCCTACTCCACAAGAAGAAAATCTATAGATATTTATAGCAAATCTTTTTGAATTATGTAAAATTATATAATAATTCTTCTTTAAATTACTTAATGTGTTGAAATTAAAGTACTTTCAAAAATCATATAGTTTCAAATTTTAAAAGATTTTTGGATTCAATCAAATCTTGGGTAGTCTTTTTTTTTTTTTTATCAAGAGTATTAGGAGAAGTGGATTTGAAAATATAATATTGTGAATCAAATCGCTTAAAGTCTGAACCGTACGAAACCTCCTAGCCTATGTTCAAAGGGTTCTCGAGTATCAGAGTTATGCCCAACCTTGGTGTTTGAGCCTTCTTAGAGTCGCGCAGTTGACATCTCAATGAGTTCCATCTTGTTAACATGAGTCGTTTCGTCTAGTTTGTTTGTGCGTGCAAAGTCATTTCACGTCTCACCACGTGTGTGGTATGTAGATCCCAATCACCACTTTTCAGCCTTTACGTGCTGTTGATTTTTCTTTCACCCACCATTTATTGAGAGCCCAATTTTCAACTTTTATATATTTTAGGTAATTCTGATATCCTAGACTCATTTTTATGGTTTAAAATGCAGTTTTTATTGGCTTGTCTATTAGGGCTTTGTGATGAAGTTTAACATTTGAGAAGTTTCATTTGGATTTCTAGGAGTGCAGTAAATGAAGTTTGGCCAAGGTAAGAGACTCTTTATTCCTTTCTTAAGGCTCGCTGATATTTATTTCACGTACTAGGTTGATTGTATTAGCTTACTTGTCTAATATAGCATAATGATGACTTTGTTGCGTGTTTGTACTATTTGTATTTAGAACATATTGGATGTTTGTTGTTTATTGATATCACGACTAGGTATCATTTAGATTTAATACTTTTGTTGATTGTATGACTCGATATGCATGAGCATTCATATGCTTGCCTGGAATGGTCTACGTTACATGTTGGTTTGTATATCCTAACTGGTATGTATATTCTAACTGTGGGTCCGCATGATGTATTGAGAATGACTTGGTTGCTTAGTTGGGCATAACTGAGTATTAGAAACGGATAAAAGATACTAGTAAAGTAGATGTGGATGGTGATATCCAAGCACACCCTTACCTTGAGGTGATATTATCTTGCCACATACTTTCTGTAAATGGTTGGTTTACTAGGCCAACAACTATGTTGGATCTTTACTAGTAGCCTATGGGTATCTTTTAAGGTATACATCGTGGGTGAACTCTCCTTAGTAATTAGTTGTGTTAGATCTACCACACACTAAGAGAATGAGACCTTTTGGTCGATATGATGCTCTGCTTACTAGGTCATTTCCCCTAAAGTAGGTTGTCCCATATTGCTTTTGAGTTAGAGGACTAACCAATCGAAGAGGTTCGTATAGGATTGAAATGCAACACTAGAGATGTTGAATATGGTTTGCCTACTTTTTAGTTCCTTAAAATTAATTTTTCTGTTCTAAACTTTATTAACTAAAATCACTCAATAAAGAAAATATAATATATAATAACGAAATAATGGAATGTAAAGGTTAAGGGAAAAGAGAGACGCCAAACTTTTTAAAGTGGTTCGAAAAATGTCAACTGTACTCCCCAAGACTCCATCTTATCGGATTTCATTGTTGAACATCTTATCGGATGAGAATCAAACCTCGATGACCCTCGTTTTTCTAGGCTAAAAAAGAAATTTAAATTCTTTTTCACGCATTCATAATTAAACCACTACAACACTTATTTTCATAAGCGAAAGAGAAAATTAAATCCTTTTAGTCGTTCAGGATTAAACCAATTTAGTTTTCTCACAACCCAAGTGTACCCACACCTTAATACAAATTTAAAGACAATAAATAGAACAAACATTACCGTATATCTCTTGAAGGAAAAATACACAAGCTGAATGTTAGTAGCTTCTTCCCAAAATTTGTAATAAGTTGTTTGGAGAATGTGTGAAGTAAATCTAGAGGTTTTTAGAATAGATATGTTGCTATAAAAACTCAAAATGTGAGACAAGACATTTATAAAAGAGAGAATAAAAAGCGACCATTCGATTTATGACAAAATGATTGACATGTGAAATTTCATGAAGATATGATGAATTGTGACTTTTAGATTTAGGAAAAATGTAATAAATGGATGAGATTGAATAGAGATAAGACTGAAAGAGATTTGATATAAGAGAAAATGAATATCTTGATTTTTCTGTAGACAATTTTTCATTCAAATCTTCATTTGTCAGTATCTTCTTCATTTTAACTCTGATTTGAACGATTCAAAATCAACTCGAATCTTCTATTCAAACTCTAGATAAAAATAAGATATTATATGAATGAAAATAAATTTCAATTAATCAATTCAAACTTAATGATATTAAAGATGAAAAAACATTAATAAAATTTTTAAAACAAAAAATAAAATTGATTATGAATTTTCTTTGTTTGTATTTCTTAATTTATTTTTCATTTTAATTTTTATTTTTCATCATGATGTTTTTGATGGTATGAATTTTATTTTATATTTTAAGGAATCACATGAAAACTTTGAAATTAAATTGTTTGCTGACAATTAGTGAATTAATGATATTATGTTAAATAAATACAAATAAATAAAAGTTAAGAAACAAAATAAAATGAGCTATGAAATTACTATTAAGTTCAAATTACGAAACATATGTTGAAAACATGATAATTTGTGAATAAGAATAAATTCCAATTGATTAGTTCAAACTAAATGATATAAGTAGATGGAAAAATATTCATGACATTTTTAAAACAAAAGAATAAATTTTATTATTAAACTACAATTAATTTTAAATTACCAAATATCTTTTCGATATGCGAAATTTATTATTAAATTATCTTTAATTTTAAATTTCACAAAATAAAATATTTTATTATATAAATGAACAATTTTCAATTAATTAGTTGAAAAAAATAAAGTTAAGTAAATCAAAACTATAAATCAAATGACAAACAAAAAAATAAAATTGATTAAGAAAATATTACAAATTTTATAATTACAAAACATAAAAACGAAATGTTGAAAAATGAAATTTTAAAAAAAAATTGAATTATTTTAACTTCTTCTTCTAGGAGAGGTGTTAATTTTAACTCTTTTTGTGGATGAGTTAAAATCTAAGCTCTCGAATTAAAATAAACCTTATTAAGACCTCAAACAAACATCCCGTTTTAAGTATAGGTAACCTCCAGAACCATTAGCAGATAATTTTTCTAATAAATTTATGGTTTGATAAATTAAACATTAACTGATTTTTCTTGTCTTCTATTTTCTTTTTCTTGTTGAATTCCTTCCAATCATAGTAAACCTAATTAAATTCATACTTTAATGTTAGTCTAAAATATATTTATTTTGCATTGATAAACAATATAACTACATATTACATATTACAAACCTGAGCCAATTTGAAGAAAAAAAAAAAAAAAAAATTGACCAAGAAACACCTTACATTTCTCCCCACTTGAATTAAAGAAAAGCTTAGAGCCTTTTAAAGTTCACAAATCTCAATTAAGTGTTGTTGTTTGATTCTTTAGATGGTGCTGGCCGCCTCATATCCTTTAGTTCTTCGGTGAGCAATTTTATGGAGTCTGAAACTTCAGCTTTATATACATAATACCTCGAAACGAAGAGGAAGAAGATGAAGTTTAAGCAGTTGAGAACCGCGAAGAAGCCGTAGTAGTAGTCGAGATGTGATGCGTTTAGGTTGTTGAGGATCCACCCCTTTTTCCCATGGCGGCTCGTGATGTCGGAAACTGTCGACAGAAGGAAGCTACTGAGGAAATTCCCGACCCCGATCGCTGTCGTCGAGTATGATGTCCCGAGACTCTTCATACTCTCTGGTGCCTATGTTAAAGAATTATTCCATATTAAAATAGTGAAGAAATATTCAAATATTTTTAAGATAACATGGCTACTTCTATTATAAATTATATTTTCTAAAAGAAAATAAGTAAAAATTAAGACTAAAAATATGTTTTGGTTTTTATAGTTTTCCAACTTAAGACATCTTGTTCTATAGTCTTGATTAATTTTGAAACTACTTATAATTTACTCAAAATAAAAATTAAAAAAAAATAGAAAGAAAGAAAATGTGTTACCTGGTCGTAGAAGAATTCAATCTTGGAGACCTCCATGAAGGCATCAGCAGTACCCATGAGAATAAACTGCGGCAGCAAAATGAAGATACTCAACGGAACTTGCGCGCCACTCTCAGCAACACCATGTTCCCGAGCGGCTGCGAGCCGCCACCGCTCGATGAGCGAACTAACCGTCATGATCAAGGTATGCAAGACGATCCCAGTTCCCATCCTCTGAAGGAGAGTGATCCCCCTTGGATTCTTGGTGAATTTCCTCATTATCTTGACGAACACTCGGTCGTAAAGCACGACGCTGACGAGCAGCGACGCGGTGGTTATACCGCTCAAGCTCGCGGGGGGAATGCTGAAGTTGCCGATTTTTCGATCCAGAGTGGTGCCCTGCTTTATGAACAGAGTGTTGACTTGAGCCAACATGATGCTTGGGACGAATGTGGCTAACAGAATTGGGATCATTCGGATCATTTGCTTAGTTTCTTCCACTTCTGTTACGGTGCATAGCCGCCATGGTTCGGTTGAACCGGCTTGAATTGAAGCTTTGTTCAGGAAGCTGAGAACCGTTTAAATTATTCAAATGAGTTAATCACCAAAATTAAAATTCAACACTTGATTAAGTTGAATTAAATGTCTCAAACATACCTCAAAGTGGGAGTGGCCTCCATCCTAAACTTCCTTTTCTTAGTATACTCTTCAAAGTCCAACTCATAGAGTTCCTTAGCCTCCCGCGGCAGCGGCAATTTGCGCTTCCTCACGGCGGCGACAATAACCTTACCCATCCGGGAAAAAGGACTGCCCGCCGGAACCTTGTGGCGGTAGAACGGCACTCCGGCGACGAAAATACCAATAGAAATGGCAAGGCCAATAGTTGGAAGGCCATAGCCAAGGGTCCAGCCAATGTTGTCTTGAATGTAAACAAGAATTATGTTGGCAAAAAGAGTGCCAAAGAAAATGCTGAACATCCACCAGTTGAAAAACGATAGCTTTTGCTTCTTCTCCTTCGGGTGGAAGTCGTCAAACTGGTCGGCCCCGATCGTCGAGATGTTTGGCTTAGTCCCACCCGTGCCGACCGCTAGGATGTAGAGTGCACCGAAGTAGACTGCAAGTTGTAGTGTGGATGCCTTTTCGCAGTGGCCGGAGGTCGGTTGGGCGCAGGGGGGTGGCCTTAGGGCTGGGAGTGAGACAGCCATTGTTAGAAGGGACATGCCCTGTATGTGTGCAGCAATGTTAGTTTTAGAAAACATGCATGTTGGGAGAGGGAAAACAGAGATGGGCAGATGTTTGAATTGTGTTTTTATTTTAAAAATTATATGTTTATAAAATTTGTTCAAGATACTTAGATCATGAATCTGTCTCACCCTTGAGTTACTTCTCTACAACCTATTGATTTAAAGGTGTAATATCATACTATCTAATAAAATTCAAATCTTAGAATACATGGGCAAATAAGATTTTTTTTTTTTTTTTTTTTTTATAAATATATATAAGTGGAAATCAAATATCTAACCTTAAAATTATTAATACAAAATATTTATTGAGTTATGCTTCTTTCCACAGTACAAATAAAAACATGACTAAAAGTATTTATTCAAATAATAGTGAACTCAAAAAACTTAACTATATGTGCTTGTTTTTTTTTTTGTTAATCTTATTCGATTACATGGATGTTTGTACGTAGTTTTTAAAACTATATAAGATTACTATTTAAAATGAGATTTTATTTTGAGTATTTAATTAGAAGTAATGATTAGAGTAAAAAACATGTTTCAAATGTAGTTTTTAAGAATATTTAGAATTACTATTTAGAATGATGATTTTTAGTAAGTATTTAAAAGTAATGATTACATCAAAAGCTTGTTTAAATGTACTTTTAAAAATATTTAGAATGAGAATTGATTTTAAGTATTTAAAAATAATAATTACACTCAAAAGCTTATTGTTTGGATGTAGTTTTTAGAAATATTTAAAATTAGTATTTAGAATAAATATTTATTTGTAATGATCATAGTAAAAAGTTTGTTTGTATATATTTTTTTGAAGAGTATTTATTAAATACTAATTTTAAATTATCTTTAAAATACTTCTTCCAAAACATCCTTTAAACTTTCACAAATTATATAAAAAAATTACAAACTAAAAGGAATATTGTTTCCTTCATTTTTATTAATAAAATTTGGTGTAAATATTTTAATATATATATATATATATATATATATAACACGTAGTAAACATTTTATTTTCCAAACCATATTCTTACATATAAAATATTGCATTAAAAATTTAAAATTTGAAAGGAGGAGGAATACGAAAAGGCAATGAATTAAAAAGGTTTTTTTTTTTAAATACTTCAATACTACTTTAAAACTACTTGTTTATAACCAACCAATCAGAATCAAGAAAAGTAAATCTCATAACTTTAATTCACAAAAAAAAAAAATAATAATAAATAAATAAATAAATGGTAGTCCCATTAGTCAACTTGGAGAAACAAATATTATTTAAAATTTACATTAATTTTTATAATAATCTCATCCCGTTATTATGTCAAACTAACCGGACAAAATTTTCTCAAATGATGAATGAATTTCACATCTTATTTTAATGATATAAAGTTCTAGCAAGTTATATGAATTAACAAATTATTTAAATGAGAGAGTACCCATTATTGTAATTATTTAATACGATATTATTCCAGAAGTTTTGAATTATAAATAGAAAAGTTCATTTTTTCTCAAGGAGCTTGATTTACCAAAAAACTCTAATTACCCGGGAAACAAGATTGGGATAGACAAAAAAATTTCATGTGGACTTAATAGAATTGGGACGAAAAATGTATTATTCATATTCATGTTTTGAATAATCTTTTTTATAATACTTTTCTTTATATCGTGTACAATTTTAACTTTTAAGTAAAAAATATTTGTAGGTGAAATTATCAATTCAAATGTAAATTTTCTTTAATAACGTACAATATAGTTAAAACTTCGATAAATATATTTTAAGAAAATTTAGTTATTTAAAATTATTATTAAAACCACACTATTCATAATTGTTAAATACATTCAATATATTAATTTATTAGGTTTGCGTTAATTGACCAACTTTGTTTACGGAAAGACGATAATAACCTTCTTTCAAAAAAAGATGAAAAGACGATACTAGCCTTTAAAGTGGAAATAATGGGGCATCAAAACAAAAGAAAATTCAAAAGTATATATAAGAAATATGATAAATCAAAACTAACTTTTATTTATAAAAAAAAAAAAAAAAAAAAAAAACTTTTAACTCCAAGTCAAGTAGAGATATTTATTTTCTTAATGTGGGTCCACCAAAACCTACCTCTATTTTCTTTTTCTTTTTTTTTGATGGACTTGAAATATATTGTCATCTCTGATTTTTAATTTTCTGTCGTGTTTATATGTTATAAGAAATTTGTATGTATGAACTATTCTAACGAAATAATTTTAAACGAAGAAAAATTTTAATATATTTGTATCCATAATCATTAATATGTTATTTGGATGAATATTTTTCCTAGCAGATGAACTATTTAATTAAAATTAATAAACATTTATCTTAATTGTTGAAAATTATTTAAGTTTTTAGTGAATTGAATTGAGATGGAGAAAGTTTGTAAAAATTAAAAAAAAAAGAATAGAAAATAATTGCTTTCGTGAAATCTAATCTCCATTTATTTCTCGTAAAAAATTCTACTACCCTCAATCCTTGTAAAATTCACAAAAATATAGATGAAAATAAATAACAGAAATGAAAATAAGAAAACAATATGTTTGAATACACTAGAAAAAGTTGTAGGTTAATATTTTAAGTGTTTTATTTATGTTATTAAAACTAGTTAGTCAAACCTTTCAAAAAAATTAAAATAAAAAATCAAATTAGTCAAAAAGTGATACAACAATCAGGCCCGACAATAATTGAATAAAGGATAAAATTTAAACCTTAAAATTTATTAGAAAGTTCAATAATCAAAATGAATAAACTTTAAAATTTAAAGATTATAAATTAAATTTTTAAAAATTTTAAAACTATAAGGGCATGTTTGGCTACGGCAGGAAGAGAAAGGAAGGGAAGGGAAGGAAATGAATAAATGAAGAAAGTAAGTATAAATTAGTGATTGATGTGATGAAAATTGGTAAACTAAACAATGAGAAGAGATCTCTTCCCTTCCCACCACACCAAACATGCCCTAATATGACAATTCTTAAAATCCATAAACTGAAATTAAATTTCAAAATTGAAGTATTAAGATAGTATTTTATGAATCATTTAAATAATTTTGAGGAAAAAGAAAATAAAGAGAGAGAAATTTAGGAAGAAGAGAGGATTTTGAAGTCAAAGATTAGTAGTAAATTATTGGTTCCTTCTTATCGGTAAGGAAAGGCCGCCAATAAATAAAGAATGTAAGAGTAACCACCACCGTACATATAATATATATAATATTCCAAACTATATGCAATAATTCAACCTCAAATTTCAAAATTTGAAAAAAATAAAATAAATTAAAAGTTGAATAAGACTACTCGGCATGTGATTCTCTTAAAAAGTAATATATTCGATATTTGGATACTAGCTACTCCATTTAAAATTCATATTTTTATTATTATTAACTACATCAAAATACCTTGTATTTATCTGCATCTTTTCGCTCATATTTTGATTAAAATATTATTTTCATCTCCAATTTTAATTTTTTTTTAATTCTTTATTTTTTAGGTTTATTTCATTTTTTTTTTCTTTATACTTTTATTTTTTTAATATTAATTAATTAAATTTGTTCTAGCTTCTTTTTTTTTTTTTGTTATTTTTAATTACCTTTTTTATAAATTTAAAAATATGTTCACGTTTTTTTTTATTTATATTAAAATTATCATTATTTCATCAATTTTAATTAATATTAAATTAAAATTTAACGTATACAATTTTGATGATACAAATTACAAATTTTCTTATAAAGTTTGGGATTAAAATGAGAAACTTTTTTTTAGTACAAATAGGAGAAGGACTTACAAAAATTGATTTGTAAGATCGAACTCGTGATCATGATATTAAACTAGACTACTTCTAAATGATTTTTATGACTCTTCTCTCAATTTTTCTGAAACCCCAAATCAACTCGATCAAATTTATGCCCCACTGTTCCTTTTTGTTTTTTGTTTTGGTTTTTTTTTATTAGTTTTATTTAAATGATGTTTATTTTCATCCAATTTTTTAACAATATTTTTTTTATTTCTGTTAAGAAAACATTTGAAATTGTAACCAAATTATGAAAATAAAAAGTAATTAATTTACAAACATTACTTAATTTTTTTTAAAATATAAAAAAGGTACAAATCAATATAATAATATATATACATTTTCTCGTTCACTTTTCATTTTTTTTAGCATAAATAAAAAAATTATGCTAATTTAAAATTAAAAAGAAAAAGGAGAAGACTTTTTTTTAGAAGAAAAAAAGTGCAAAATTAAAACAAAAGGGAAGAAGCATGATAAATATCTTAAAACTAAATAAAAATCATAAAATTTTTGGATATTTTAATTTTTAAAACTATTTTTAGTTATGAATTCACTATAAAAAAAAACAAATCAAACACGTTTTTTCTTTATTGAGGTTAATGAGGGTTCAAATTAAAAGAAAAAAAAATAATTAAAGAGCAATTAATAGAAAGAATTAAGAATATATTACCGATAAGTAAATAATAGAGGAAATGATGAAGGTCCAAAATCGACCAAGATAGGCATCAGCTATATATGCACCCAAGACAGGAGTCATCCATACAGCCCCAACCCAATTGGTCACATTGTTAGCTGCTACCACTGTTCCTTGATGTAATCTATTTGTCAAATATATTAATAAATTTGAAGATATTCCATAAAATGCCATCCTTTCAAACACTTCATACACTGCATTTCACAATACCAACCAAATAAACACACTTAGTTATACCAAAAATTGATTCAAATATAACAAATTAATTCAAAATCAAAACATTCTTTCACTCATGTGACATTATAGTATAAGGTTTCAATCAAATAAAAACTAATAGTTTTACATCAAATTAAGTTAAAAGAAATTATACTAAATTAGTTCTTTTCGCAAAATAATTATAAACGTAGACAAATTCTATAATATATTCATCTATAGTAATTAATATGGTTTAATAATGTCTTATAAATACTCCTTAATATAAGTAATATAAAAAAAGTATGTAACACAATAGTCAACAATACCAATTACTACATTTTCTAATATATTATCAAAAAGACAAGTAGCACGTTGGTTTCATTATTAGACGGTAATCTGTATTTGGTTGACTCTCGAGAGCAGTTGTACTTCTACGTAGGATGTTTGTGATCCATTTTTCTTTATTTGTACTAAAATATATATATAAATACACACACACATATATATATATTTGCTAGTATTTTTTAAAGTGATCGTATGAGTAATTACTTTTTGAAAATAGTTTTAGATATTTAAGTGATTATATATGCATCATGGTCTAAAATGATATTAAGAAATAAAATGTATAATTGAGAGAGAGAGAGCTATTATTTTAAGTTGAAAAAGTGTTTAGAATTTTAAATTGGGATTAAAATACATATATATATATATATATATATATATATATTTGTCATGTGGTGTGTTCAACTTGAATTATACATAATTAGAGAGATAGGGAAAAAGAGGTTGGGATGTGAATTATGGACCAACCATCATGGGTAGATATAAAAGGATATTCCATTCCACCACAATACTTCCTAATATGTAGAACCAAAAACAAAAGCTTTCTTCCCCATAAATATTAAAGTAAAAAGAAAAAAAAAAAACTTTTTTTTTTAAATCAAAATTAATATTAAGTAGTTATGAAAATAATAACTCAATGTATATATCCACCTCTTGAGTTTGAATTTTCTACCAAATGGAAATATATGTCTATTCTAACCATCTGTAATAAAATAAAATAAATTTACTTCCAAATTTTGAATGGAAGTCCTTTAAATAAGTATATTTCGAAATTTTTAGAGCACGTTTGGCTACAAAAAAAAAAATAAAAGAAATAAAAGTGAAAATAAATTAGTAATCGATGGAATGACAATGTTGTCGTCTATACAACATGAATAGATTTATTTCCTTCCGTTTCTATCAACTCCACTACTCTAAACATGTCATAAGTCTCTACCAGGAAAGCCAGCACTCTATATTCGTGATTGAGTATAGGTTTAATAAACCTACTAATTAATCAATTACAATAAATTTGATAGAATTTTACAATTCAATCTTCCATCGTACCTCGACACGACATGGGCGAATAAATATTGAAAAATTCATTTTCTTTCCATAAAAACTAAAGTAATTTATTATAACCTTTTGACTCTTACATTATAGGGTAGATCTCAAAAGATAGAAAATATCTCCTCCCTCCTTCAAATACTAAAATATCATCTTTTGCTCCAAAACCAAAACATTTTAAACTAATTAGTAACGAAAAGAATATGTCATAAGTCAGGTTGAAAACTCTTGGCCATTTTAACAGAAGACACGGTGAGAATCTCGAACAGAAATTTACGGTGTAAAGTGCCATGACTCGTACGTGAAATCGAGGATAATAGAAACGTGTTGGGGAATCGAAATTAAGCATACCAACAACAAAGGAGCAAGCTCTCCAGCCACCTCTCTTGGAGCGACGAACTGGGTTGCCCTTAAGATCCACAGTTCCATCCTGTGTGTAGTCATCAGCAAGCCCTTCTTCTACACCCATCTTTAATTAATTTATAATTTTTGAGTTTTGTATACCATATAAACAACTCTGCCCTTTTGTATTTATAGACAAACCAGCTATTTTTTTGGGGAAGGGAGATATTAGAAAATTAATTTCTGTTTTTTGGTTTGTACTTTCTTTTTTTTCTATTCCTCTAATCAATATTTATTTTCCCCTCTTTCTTAAATTACCCTTTTGTCCTTGCTCTTTCAATTTTATCTCCACTTATTCCCTTCCACATTTGGAGTATGTGAAAGGGTTGAATTGAGATACTTTATAGTTTAATATGGGTTTAAGTTTATGCTTAACAGTGATTCGAACCATCTACCTTCCATTGTTGTAGTACTTAAAAAAGAAAAAAAAAAAGTTTATTGTTATAGTTTAATATACACGATTTTTGTTTCTCATTATTTTATTTTGGTTATAACTTTTAAAAATTCAACTTAAAAATCTTATATTTTCCTTTTTGTTTCTATTTTTTAATTTAAAATGTTAGCAACGTTTCAATTTTGGGTTGATAAGAGGAGGAGAAGAAGAGGAAATAAAGTGATTTAAGGATATGAAGTATTTGTCTGAGAATTGATGTTTTAGTGAAGAAATGTACGAAAAACATTTTTTTTGAGATTTGTATTTATGAGAAAAAATGTTTATTTTAAATGAATTTTAATATAAAGTTTGAGTTGAGATTTGATGGAATATTAGAGAGAAATTAAGAAAAAGAGAAACAGAGAACAGGTTAATTTAACTCTTCTTTTTCCCTACGAATCTAAACACTTCTTAAAAATTAAAATTTTGTTTGTAAACTTTATAAAAAATTTGAAATCGTTAAAAATATTTGAAACGTTTGTTAGACCGATAAACAACCGCTTTTCTAGAACTCGTTAAGCCTTTACCTTTTCGATTCTAATCTGCTATGTTATTCAAACACACATGGATGAATTAGCCTGGAAAATAATAATTATAAAAATTAAATAAAGGTTAAATTGCCATAAATTTTTGGTAAGAACTAAAACCCATATGAAAGAAAAGAAGAGAGAATAAAGTGAGATCCCACCGTGGGTTTTGCCACTCTGTTTCTTGAATTACTTGGATGAAATTTGGAGGAAACAAAACTCTGTTTTTTTGTTTTTTGTTTTTTGTTTTTTGTTTTTGTTTTTTTTCATAATCAGAATGCAGCAGTAGAAATGGACGATCCGAAATTTGTTCCTTCTCACTTTGTTCTCGGTCGGAAAAATGCATGTATAACTCTTCTAAGAAACTTAAAATATCTAATATTTTTATTTTAAACAAATTTATCTTTTCCACATTATTCTTAATGTTTATTATTGTTTTCTTCATTTTTTTTTATGGTATTTTGTGTTTTTCATAATATGTTGTATACTTTATTTTGCTTACAATTTTGTATCAATAATAAATACATGTATTATAATATTGTTTATAGTGGTAACACCAAAGGTAGTGTTCATTCACTAAATTAATAGTCGATTTTCATGATCGAACTTGTTACGTAGTGTTAAACTAGATTGATATTAAACAATGAAATCAACGTGTCACCAACCATTTCAGTAGGATATTTGTGTTTTTATATGTATTTTATTTACTAACTTTTAATTATTAAATAATTTTGTTAATTTTTTGAAAGTATGTTTTTAGTTTTCTCCATTGGTAGTTATGAAAAAAAAAACATTTTATTTTTTTGTTTTTAGCAGAAATTAGGTCCATAATTCTAAATTTATTCATGTTCATTTTGAATTATTATTATTTTTTTAGCCTAACTCATCTCTCAATAAACCTCAACGCCAAAAATTACTTTTAAAAGTTGAGAAATAAAAATTAATCTAGTAAGAAAAATATTAAATCCTAAATTAAAATGAATAAATAAAAATTGCACAAACAAAATGATATTTTAATCTACTTTCTAAACCCGATTAATCTATTTTCAAAATATTTGAATTAATTTAACTTGTTTTGGCCATTTATTTAATACGTTGTTTTATGAAAAACATTAATATGTAAAAATGTATTAAATTTTTTTTTAACATTAAAATCAAATTAATTTTCACGGTCAATTGAAATTATACATACATATATATATATATATACATATACATATATATATACATATATACATATATACATATATATATACATATATATATTTATTTATTTATTGTATCATAAGTTAATAATAGGTTAAGTTATTTGAGTCAACTCAAGATATTTTCTTATTAGCTCATAAACCAAGACAATCATAAAAGAAAATTGAATTGAACCCGAACTCCAACAAAAGGTTTATTAGCTCATAAAAGACAATCATAAACCAACAAAATCATAAATTCATTTTATTGAAAGTGTTGAAATTATTTTATTTTTGACTTATCCCAACTCTAGTTTCCGTCATATGTTAGCATTTACTTTAATTAGGAATTTTATTTTACTTTTGACATTCTCTAAGCATATATCAATCTTGTGTTTTTTATTTACTATCGAAAGTGATCAAACAAACTTATATCCTAAATTTTGTACTTTAAACAAAATTTTTCAACAAGCACATAAGTTGTAAAACAGTCTAGTAAACACAAAAAATGAACATCGATGATACGTGATTCGGAACGTTGGTCCTACGTCCACGGGCACCTAGGGGTAGCATAGGTGAGACAATTTTATTAGAGAATTTATCAAGAACAAGTTCAAATTTACAAAATCAATCAAAAGCTTAATCAATTGAGTTAATGAGGCCACATATTTATACTAAAAAAAATGAGTGCACATGGTTAAATTAAGATTGGCTACATATTACATTAATTTTGGTGGTTAAATAACCCCTAAACTAATTAACCAATCCTAACAATTTAACTAATTACCCTAATTATCATTAACTATGTATTTTAACTAATTGAGGTAAATGATGTTTAATTAAAATAAAATTCCTAATTAAAGTTTAGACCATATTTTAACCATTTCCACCTTGGCATATACTTTAATTTGGAATAAGCAATCAACATCAAGCTATACATCAATTCAATACATAGAAATTAAAAACTAACATACACTCATATTCAACATTCTCCTACAAAGGTCAAACTTATCAAAATGTAATGCTTTTGTAAACATATCGGCCGCATTTAAATAAGCACTAACCTTTCTAACTTGTACTAAACCAGCATTGATAACATCTCTAACAAAGTGGTATCTAACCTCAATATGTTTAGTTCTTTCATGATGAGAATGATTCTTTGATAAATGTAGAGCACTTTGACTATCACAACTCACAATCACATTTATGTCCTCTCAACAACTTAATTATGATATTATTCCCTTAAGCCAAACTGCCTTTTTACCGCTACAGTTAAGGCAATATATTCAGACTCAGTTGTAGACAAAGCAACAACGGATTGCAAGTTTTATTTTCAACAAATTGTACTATCAAACAATTTAAACACAAAACCAATCAAAGATCTACGTTTATCAATATCAGTGGCATAATCAGCATCAACATAACCCATAATATCAATTGATTTATTTTCTTTCTCTACCATAACATAAGCATAAAGACGTATGACATGCAAGATATCTTAAAATCCACTTTACCGCATTCCAGTGTTGTTCTCCAGGATTAGCAAGAAATCTACTAACAACACTAAGTGGATGTGCAAGATCGGGTCTAGTGCAAACCATAACATACACAAGACTACGAACAGTTGAAGAATGAGGAATATTCACAATTTTCTCAATATCATTAGGTGTCTTAGGTGAGTCATCACTGGAAAGTTTAAAATGCTTTCCAAACGGTGTTTGCACTTTCCTACTATCATGCATGTTCAACTTTTTGACTAGCTTAGTTATATAATCACATTGAGACAAATACAACTTGTTGTTTTTCCTCTCTCTAATAATATCCATGCCTAAAATTTGTTTTGCATTGCCTAAATCTTTCATGTCAAACTCTTTATTCAAAAGATCCTTTAGCCTCTTTATTTCATTCATGGACTTACATGCAATCAACATATCATCAACATATAGAAGTAAGTAAATAATTTCAGATTTGGAAACTTCTTTAAAGTAATCACAACTACCATACTTACTTCTATTAAAACCAATGGATAACATGTGAGAATCAAACCTTTTTACCATTGACATGGAGATTGTTTAAGTCCATACAAAGATCTTTTGAGTAGATATACCTTCTTTCTTTGTTTATGAGCTTCAAAACCTAATGATTGATCCATGTAAATTGTTTCCTCCAGCTCTGCATGTAAGAATGCGGTTTTGACATCCATTTGCTCTGACTCAAAGTCAAAGTTAGCAATAAAAGCAAGCAAAAATCTAATAGAAGTATGTCTTACAACATGAGAGAAAACATCTTTCTAGTCTATACCTTCTCTTTGAGTGAATCCTTTAGCTACTAATCTAGCCTTGAACCTAGGTTTTAATATCTAAAGGATTTTCCTTAATTTTATAAATCCACTTACACCCAACCGTTTTTACATTCAAATGTTTGTTAACAAGGACCCATGTCTTATTTTTCATTAAAGAGTAGTACTCTTCTTTCATAGCCACCCACCATTTTTCTTTATTTATGCTATTGGTGGCTTCATTAAAGGTTTGGGGTTCTTGTTCAACAAAAACATTAGCACTTAGAAGAGCATATGAAACAAGATCGGAATAACCATATCTTGTAGGAGGATTAATATTTCTTCTAACTCTATCTCTTGCTAATTGGTAGTTTTTAAGGTTGGAACTAGATTCCACCTCGAAACTAACTCCCTCTTCTTCCTCTTCTATCTCTTCATCTAAAAACTCTTCTTCTTGACTTTCTAAAGCTATAAGACGTAGGGTTTCTAAAACAGTTTCTATAGTGATTGAAGAGTTCACAGGTATAGAACTAGTTTTCTCTTCCTCAAAACCTACTTTGGTTTCATCAAAAAGGACATCTCTACTAATAAGGATTTTTTAAGCATTTTGATCTAAACACCATAACTTGTATCCTTTAACACCTTCGGGGTACCCTAAGAAAACACATTTCTTAGTAACACAAACATAAATGGTAGAACGGGGAAACTACAATGTCAAAGCTCACATAGAGCATTTAAACATGTGACAACCTCAAGGCTTCTTTTATCATTCATAATACCAACTCTCTCTCCCAAAGTTCTAGAATCAATTCTAATCGTCTTTACCGATAAGTTACAAAATGTTTTTACATAATTGATCCACCTAACAAGTATACCAAAAGAATGATATTTATTTTCACAAAAATAAAAACAATATTTCTTTGTACACACATCAATCACAAACACATAACATATAAGTCCATCAATAGTAAACATATTAGAATGACTCAACGAAATAGAAAACACACAATCTATTTCATGCAAAAGAAAGTGACAACCTCCACTAAACTCTACTTTTTAATTGTACACATAGAAACAATATTCAATAATATCAAGATCAACACTTTTTAGATTGGGAAAAATTGTTGTTTAGTCAACTCATTTAAGTTAAATTTGGTTAATCTAATGCATATGATTGACTAATTGACCCATCCAAAAGTTTAGGTTAGTCAAAACAATTATGTTATTGATCATGTATACATATCTAGTAAATATAATAAGGGCTAAAATTTGTAGATGTAGATGGAAAGAGTAACTTTCATTTTCAATTGACTATCGCTTTTTTTTTTTTTTACATAAAAAAACTAAATACCAATTTTCAGGATCAAACCCATGACGTGAGTGTTGAACTGAATTAACGCGAAACAATTAAACCAACCTGTCACTAAACCTTTTGGTGACTGTAGTTCATTAAGCCTTGCATAGTAGTTGATCTTAAAATTCATTATGAATGCTAAAAGAATAGTAGCTTAGCAACATTACTGTATGCCCAAAGACTCTTTTTGTCTTTAATAATTGTCGCAACTCTACTCAATAAGCAATCACCTTTATTGGAGGAGCTTGATACATATCCTTAAGAAATGAAATCTTTCTTGTTTAGATTCCATCAATCCTTCTTTCGATGTCCATTCTTTCCACAATGGTAACACTTCACATGCTTCTTACTTATCTATTTTCCCCTTCTTTGATTTTCGCTCTCATTGAAGTCACGTTTTGCTGATCTACCTCTTGTCACCAAAGAGCGTCTATTTGTTTTGAAAGTCTGGTTAAGCACAAGTTAATCATACGAATCAGAAAGTTTCTAAAGTAGAATTTAAACACACTCACTTGACTCTATTTGATAACTCACTGATGTGAGTTGAGAATAAGTATACTAAGTTTTCATGTATTCCATCATTGAAGTAGATTATGACATTAGAAGATTATATAGTTTTCCTCGTAAGAAAAATCTTATTGAAAAGTGACTTGATCTCGTATAATTTTGTGAGATGATCCAAAATCTCATAGACAATGTTCTTCTTTATGCTTGACAACACTCTATGTGCTAGTGTCTTAATCTTGAACCTTATCGTAATTGCTTATACCACAAACTATAAACAATTTGCATGTCTTTCAATAATGGTGAACATATATCAAACTTATTTTCTAATATGGATGACCCACTTTTAGTTGCAATCATAAAGAATACTATTAGTAGATATTTACATCTAAAACTACGCTCTAATACCATTTTCTGAGATTATTTAATTGAATAGAGCAAAGCCACAAAAAATAGATTGAGAACAATAATAATAATGAAGAGCATTACAAGAATTTATGGCTACAACGACTATAGCTTCAGCGACGGAGACGTTTTTCATCGCTTTATCTAGGGTGGGAAACGGCCTCCGCCGCATTAGGCATCTTGTAAGGCGACAGAACATCATGTCTATCACCATATCATTACCCTAATAGGATAAAGAATATTCTCTATTGCATTAGAGAAATGGCATCAACGACGAAGTGATGACTCTGTCGTCGATACTATAACGACTTTTTTTAAACACGCAAGGGCGACACAACCCATTTTTTGTTGCCTTTGTGCTTTCATTTCCCCCTGAAACAAAAATTGGGCAGAAATTATAAATGCTTCAACGACGAAAAAGTAGGTTGTGTTGCCCTTAATCGTTTGAGTGAACTTTATTCCGTTGCCTTAGCCTCAAAATTTAGAATGTGAAGAACACGATTTCTTCCTCACTTTCTCTCTTGTTCTCTTCAAACTCTCTCAAATCTCCAAATTTCCTCTCCGACCACCCTCCTTTGTACGTTGTCGGCGCCGTGGGCCGATCACCGACGTTCATCCTCCCTGACTGTCGTTCATCCTCATTTCCTAAAGTAAGAGATTTTTTTAGTGCTTTTTGTTAACTTTTTTACTAAAATGCATGTTTAATGTTTTTCTATTTGTTTATTCTCTTGATTTATTGCTAATTAGATTTAGGTTTTAGAGGTTACTTAGATTTGGGTTTTAGGTCGTTTTAGGTTGTTTAGGGTTTTAATTAGACTTAGGTTTTAATCATTAGCTTCAAAGTGTTAGTTTAGGTTTTAGGTTTTAGATTTTAGATTTTATATTTAAGTTTTAGTTTTAGTTTTAGGTTTTATATTTTAGATTTAGTTTTAGTTTTAAATATTTAGTTTTAGCTTTAAGTTTTAGGCTTTAGAATTTTGTTTTAGTTTCATGATTTAGGCTTTAGAATTTTGTTTTAGTATGAAATTTAGGTTTTAAGGGTTGGATTTAGTTGTTTTAGGGATTTAGGGAATTTTGAGATTTATAGAGTTTATAAATTTAACGATTTAGGGAATTCTATAGATTTAGGGACTTTCAAATGGTATAGCTTAACGTTATAGAATTTACCTATTTTAAATTTTATAAAATTTTATAGAATTTATGGTTTTCAAATTTTATAGAATTTATTTATTATTTATTTTGATAACTTAACGTTATCAAAATAAATATAAGAAACACATAATCTTGTATAACACTCTAATACTTTGTGTACACCAATCATGTAGGATTATTAAGTGTGAACAACAAAATAGTGTGCTACTTATCAAAAAAAATATGAACAAAGATTGGCTTAGCAATAGAGACAAATATTCTCAGAATATGCCAAGTGTGTTAAAAAGTTTTCAACCATCAGTACACAAGCTCTTTCTCTTTCGTAATGATTGTAGAAGATGTATGTCTTTTCTTTTTTATTTATTTATAAAACTCGAGCAGTTGTGCCATAGTGGAACTAACTTTGGTGTTATGATTACAGTTTAGAAAGCCGCAGATAGAGATGAAGAGATAGGTCTCGTCGACATCTTCAAGGTTGTACGTTACAAAGAGTCACGAAATGAAGATGACGATGGTTGGATTAACCAAAATGCAAAGGAAATACATTTAAGTTATTTTATGAATTTAACATAAAATAATTTCAAGTTGTTTTACTCTAATTTCACGTTTTTATTTATGTAGGAGAAGATGCGATTGAGGGAGTCATCTACTGTAGTAGGGCGCCACTAGTACAGAAGGTGTGTGAATCTGTGTTAGGAGCCGCACTGACGGGATTCGAGGCACCACTTGTCGCTTAAGAAAAGAGGAAGATCTTCATCCTCGTCTTCAAGGATTTCAGCTGCTTTGTTACAACATGATCGTGAGATGGCCGAGCGGCTAGCAATGGTCACAATAGAGAACATGCGCCTACAAGAACAGGTGTCTCAGTCGACTAACAACAAGCTAGGATGAATGAGACACTAGCTAAGGTGTTGAAGAGGCTTGACTAGGCGCCAAATCTGGATCATCTAAGTAGAAATATACGTAGTTTTCTTTACAATTTTGGTGTGTGGCTATCCTACAACAAAGATAGCCACAATGATGTTTAGAAGTTTAAGATTTCTTTCAAAGTATAGTCTTGTTATCGTGCAATATAGATAGTCAGTAATAGAGTTATATTTTGTTTTAATAGGTTTACTGATTTTTTTGTAAAATAAAAAATACGTCGTTATGCTGCCGAATTTTTTATATATTATTTTAGGTTGTGTTGTCTTTTGATGTTAAGTTATAAAACTTTCTCATGTTTCTTTCTTGTTTTGCAAATATGGTGCATTAAAGTTGCTTGGATCGCAGATCTTCTGTTCCTAGCTTTGCTTTTATCGTTCATGAATTTATTTTGTTTTGTGTATTAGGATGTTTCAGAACTTCAAATTACATATTTTGTTCCATTTTCTAAACTATTGTTGAACATTTTATATTTCCTTTAAATTTTAGAGTGAATTTTCTAAATAGAATCATCTGGCTAACTCTCTCTTGTCTTCATTCTTTAATTTCAATTTCAAATCAAAAAAAAAAAATTTGAAAAACAAAACAGAAAGGATAAGGTGATGGATGACAACTGCATCGCCTTATAAGGAAAAGGCAACACAACAAAGTTGCGTCGCATTAGAGGGAAAAAGCGACGCGGCCTCTAGAAGGCGACAAAGTGTCCTTTGTCGCCTTAGGTAGTCTTAACGTGATAGAATCCATCCGTCGCCATTGACTCTCAATTCCGACGGAGCAACATTTTGCGTCGCATTAGGCTAAGTCGACGAGGATAAGGCGACAGAGTATTTTGCATCACCTCAAGTGACAGAATCCTCCATCACCTTAAGTATATTTTCTTGTAGTGAAGAAAGCAGAGAAAACAATGACACACAATGATTTAACGTGAAAACCCCTAGACAATTAGGGTAAAAACCACTAGCAAGAATAGAAGAACTTCACTATTTTAATAAGAGTTACAAACTAATTTCTCTCCTATAAAGTAGCAATAAACTCTCTTATATAATAAAACCATCTCTATTTTTATCTCACATCCTCATTCACTTAGATGTGTAATTTCTTGAGAGATTTTGGGATGGTTTGTCAACCATGAATACTCACATATTTATAGTTCACATAAATTTGGGCGTCAAGTAAATCTAGTGGTTATAAATTGACCACACCTTGTCTTGTTAATCAAGTCAATCATGTGGTCTCAATTTTGCCATAATGTTAACTTTGTACAGTTTGTGTAGTAAAGATCTTTCTTCGACAATTTTAGCAAATTGTGTTTTATAATTTTTTTCATCAATCTTAAATATATATGTGTATGATCTAGAATCTTTCTTGACCAATCTAGAATAAAGATAATGATCTAAAAATTTTCAATATTATTTAATAATGTTGCAGTCGTTTGGAAATATGATCACACTCGTCCATGTTTGAAGTTGACTTAGCAAAGCTAAAATAGGATCAAGTTTCTAATGGTACAGTGATTATTTATTTATTTTGAGAATGTATTTTTTGATATGACAAATTTTATTTGTATTTTTATTCATTATAAGTTTGACTTGAATATTGTAATCATTTAATACTTCATTATTGTGTTTTTGTGTTTATGAGATGGTTATGGGAAAAATTTTAGTTATGTGTGGATGTGAGTCTAATAAACATTAAGCCAAGAGGCCTTCGATAAAAGATTACAATGGAAATGTTATATTAGAATAAATGCATTGTTATTTTATGGCACTAGAATACTGAGTGCTTGCAGTAATATTTCGTTTTTATGTGAATTTTCATAGAAGAGTTGCACACAATAATTAATTTGAATATAAATTTGTGTAGATAAATTACAGACAATAGCGTTATAGCTAATAGTTGGTTTGGATATGAATTTTTGTAAAAAGGTCGCAAAAGTTAGTAATTTGGAAATGAGGAGCTATTATTCATTATTAAAAATGAGTAGCAGTTTTGAGTTGTTGTAATAATTCTTTCGGATATTATTTTTTAATGGTGGTAAATACTTATTTTTAATAGTTTATTTAAATACAAAAAATAAACATCCCTAGGTGATCTTTAAATATTTTAGCCAAATGAAATTTTGTGACTTGACGCAAAGTATCATGTTTGATATTTGGTTTTGGGAGAGTTAGTAATAAGCGATTACAACTCCACTTTTAAAAGTCAAGTCAAAACAAATTACTCTAATCACTCAAAATAATGATTCATTTCTAATCATTTATTTTATATTATTTAAAATAATTTTTAATTTCAAAACTATTTTTTGTGACCATTTATTTTTATAACTCATTTAATTTTAAATTCAAAGAAGCTATTGTCTATAATTCATCTATAAAATCTACGTTCAAACGAGCTTTTGCTTATAAGTTTTTTACAAATATTTATATCCAAACAATTATTGCATGCAACTTCTCTACAAAAGAATACAACTATTATTATAACCTCAATTTTAATTAAAATAATTTCTCATTCTAATAACCCTTCAAAATATAACTTTTGGGTTAACCATTCATCCAAACATTTTAATGGCTAACTACATTGGTAATTGATTCGACACGTTTATTTTCAATAATATCAAGTTTATTAGGTAATTTATTGTTAAACTAGCTCATGATAATAAGCCATATTTTTCTTTTCTAAATTCCATAATAATGAGGGTAGGCATTTAAACTCACCATAAATTTGTTATGATTAAGTTATTATTTTTGTGGTTGATAATTAACCAAGTAGTTGGAAATAGAAATAAACAGTAGTTATCACTAATTTAATATTTATTATGTATTTTATCCAATTAAATTTTAATAATATTTTTGTTTTTTTTTTTTTTGATAGGGATAGCTATAAAATTAACGTCAAACCAATACAATTCTCACAAAAAGCAGAGAAAACCAAACCGTGAAAGAGCTTCTTTCTCCAAATATATATATATATATATATATATAATATATATATATATATCACAATACTAACCGGAAGACATCAACAAAAATATTTCTAAACATATATGGACTATTCTTTTACCATGTTTGTTGACCTGATCAATAAAATAGATCACGTGATCGAAAGAATTGGTGGCACGTTGATTTCATTCTTTGATAGTAATCCAATTCAACACTCCGTTATAGGTTCAATCCTAAGAATTAGTAATTAACTCTCATTTATTTGAAGGTGTAGTGCCCTCGATATAGAATTTGCGGTCCCCTCCTCTAATTTATACTAAAAGGAAAAGAAAGAAAGAAAGAAAAGAGATCTCATGCACTTTAATCGTCAAAATAGGCGGTAACTATTTCAAGTGAACATAATTCAACCAAAATGTAAGACTAAAGTCACTCGCTCTCACTAAACACTCATCGAGCCCTTCTCGAATCGTAAGGGCCTCTTAACCTTTCATCGAACTCCATCTCAAATCAAAGAAGAGCTCATAATCTAGGGCTGCAACCAATATGGATGTTTTTGTCAATGTTTTAATACCAATATTGAAGCTTAATTAGTTAGCACTAAAGAAATAATTCAACAAGAATATTAAAAATGAAAAGTTGCCTTTTTATAAATTAAATTTTCTATTTTCACTACCACATAATTTTGGTGATAATGGATTTTGAACAAACTGAAAATGATTAGATGGAAATAATATTAATATAATATTGGTCCCAAATACTTGATATAAATTAAATGTCAACTATTTTCTCTGTCATACGACTTTACAATGTGCAAAGGTATAACTCACTATGCCTTGTGGTTTGTCATAATTTCGACCTGTTATTGTCAATATGTCAAAAGTTTTCCTACAAAAAGGTGATATTTTAGAGGTGATAATAATTTTTCTAAACTTATTTTTCAAAAAATAAAAGATTATTTAATAGTTGATGCCTTAATAATTAAAGTTTATATTATGGTTTAAGTTTGCAAAATTTATGTGTGGCTAATAATTGATAGATAACGTATGAGGAATAGCATAATGAATAATTGTGTATTATTGATGATGAATAAGAGCGAAAGATTTGTCTATCCCTATTCTAATATCCCAGTGAAACTAACAAGAATAGAGCTCTAACTTTTTTTAATTATTTTAATTAAATCAATTTTTTTCATTAATTTAGTGACATGTGAACCGTGGATTCCACAATTTCTTCATCAGATTTGGGTGTTTTTGAAAGAGCTGCTTTTTCGAATGACTCGACGGATACTACTCAAAAAATTTCCAGATAATATCTTGGAAGGAAATGAGATTTTTGAGAAAAGGGGTTTGGAACTCTTTTCTATCCTTGTTCCTTGCCGGCTAGAGCCACGGAGCTAAAGGAAGATATTATTTGGTTGCTTATGACTACCACCGAATACGGATGAAGAAAAGAAACAAGGCCTCTTTTGGATTGACTGTTGGCAGATTGAGATTGAAAGCAAGCAGTAGTAACCATCAACTTTTCCACCATTTTGTAACTACCCATTTTTGTTTTTCATTTTATCGTCTTATTCTCTTAATGGTAGATAATTGTTATGGATTACAGAAAAACTACAATTCACAAAAATCACATAGAAAATTCTTTATATCTTTTCTTGAATTTTTGGTTCCTACGCCTACTTTTTCATTGAAAAAACTACACCATTTGAGTTAGAAATAATGAGGTTATAGGAGATCCAAGAACTCCGCTGTCAATGGTGTTTGTTGCTTGTTCGTGTTGTTGTTCGAGATAATTATTGGCTTTATCTCGGTTACCAAAACAATGGCTGAAAATATGCTCATTTATTAATTTTCGCTTTCACCATAGACAATTTATTATAATCACATTTTTTGACATCTTTGGTAGAAATATCAAATACTAACGGCATCTTGTCTTAACCTAATAACCATTAGATTACACGTTACTATCTTATTCCATTATTGTTGTTGAATAAATAAATATATATACACACACATCCCTCAAGTTTCTGTCAGAAAAGAAAACTCCTAAAGTTGGACAGTATATATTAGTTACATGCCCAACTTGAAAGTTTTGGCGAAGATATCCGCTAGCTGATGTTCACTGTATACAAGTAAAAGGCTTCGAGAAGTTTTGTTCTAAATAAAATGACAATCAAATTTAATATGCTTTCGTTCGTTTATGGAACATTAGATTAATAATAAGATAGATAGTAGATTGGTTGTCCCTTGTTGGATAAGTCAATTAATCAGATCATGAATGGAGTCTTGCAATTTGATTTTAGGATTCATTGAAAAATGTTGTTGTTCAGCCCTAATAAGCCATGTTGCTAATAAAATGCTGTTGTTTAGGCTGATCAAGCTTTAGTCCACAGAAAAATTTGAGTTTGTCCAACACTTTTAACCTCAATCGTTTATCTGAAAATTTTTTTCATAGTATCAATGAATTGTAAACTAGCTCTAGTTAGGATTAGGATAAAATATTATTTGGGTCCTAAACTTTCATATTTGTTTTATTTTGGTCTTTATATTTTCAAAAATCTAATTTCAGGCGATGGACTTTCAAATTTATTTAATTTTCGTCATTAAACATTCAAATTTGTTCCATTATAGTCTTGAACTTTATGTTTAATTTTATTTCCTAAACTTTCAAAATAAATTCCGTCTTTATTTGAATTTTGTTTTCTTTAATAATTAACCATCTTTCTCAATATAAGAAATATGTTCACATATTTTTTTTATTTGTATTAAAATTATTAACATTGATGATTCAAAAAAAAAAAAAAAATTAACTTCCAATTTATGATGAAACCATTTTAAACTTATTTATTTTTTAATTCTAGGCACTAAAATGAAAAAAATTAAATAAAACTCAAAAAATTTGAAATTGAGTTTTGAAAATTGATGAACCAAAATAGAACAAATTTGTAAGTCCAATTAAAATTCAAAGACCAAAATAAAATAAATGTCATAGTCTAGAGATCACAAATGATATTTTAATCTTACTTTAATATCAACCACAAAAACTAAAATAGCTCTTGTGAAGAGAAAATAAACTAATAATAATTTGAAATATATTTTCTTAGGCCAAATGATTTTAGGTTTAAATTACGGATGATTTCAGTTCGATTATGTCTTAAATCGATAATCAAATTAATATATTCGATTATTGAATTATTTGGTCAGAATCAATATCCAATAAAAATCAAAATTCTTGGTTCAACTTTTATTTGATTCGATTTATGGTTATGATTTAAACAAAATTTTTGGTTCATTTTTTAATTTTTTTTGTCTCATTTTCAATTTTATATCTAATTTTATTCTAAATACTTTCAGTTTATTAATTAAAAAACAATACTAACTATGAGTATCCTAATATTTAAAATATTTTTAGTTCATGTTTCACATTTAAGTTGGTTCTTCCATCGGATTTAAATGTCGACATATTTTTTTCTTATTATTTATATATTCGGATCGGTTTAGTTTTTTTTATTCATTCTTCCATCAAAAATTGAAATCGAACCGATATATATCGATTTTCTAAAACATCAAACAAATAATCTAATATTGTTCATTCATTAGTAAAAACAAAATTGTCTTGCAAACCGAGGGAGATTTTACGGTTCTGCCCGAAGCACGTACGTTGCCCTGCCGTAACGTCAAAAATTTGAATCCATCTATAAGATGGATTTGATTCAGTTCAACTTTGTCGATTCTCGATTTTTCTTTTCACCTCTAATTTAATTAGTCTATTTATGGGGTGATATGAATTATGTTTTATGTTTTTTCATTATTTTTTTATTTTTAATGATTGTATGGATTAGTTCATGGCAAGTAGTTTATGCATAATATTAAACTTGTGAAAGTGAAATCTATACCTCTTGTGAAGAGAAAATAATTACATTTAAATTGGTCAAAGCCAAGAGAGAGTAAATAGAGGATGAAAGTTTTGCATGCCATTGCATGGAGATTTGTTTTGTGACAAAAATTGATTTGTGGGAGCTTACAAACTAACATTTTCCCCAAGTTAATTAGTAAGGAAAAATAGCTCTAGTATATTAGGGGAAGGTTCATCATGAAAACCTCCTATTTTAACTCATCATGCAAGGCATTGTTTTTGCATCTAGTTTAATTGGTTTGTGGATACTCTTTAATTGGAATAATTTTGTATATTCTTGTTTTATTGATTTTAGTTTTTAAATGTTGGTTTAAGCTACCCATTAGAATTACTATATTTGCACTCAAAATTCAAATTTTTAGGTCTCTTTTGAAATAAGTCATAGGGACAAAATGATTAAATAAAAGTTAAGAGGAAATTGGGTAGGGACAATATGTTGTTCCATCTTATTCTTTTGTGTATTTCTCAAGTAAATTAGAGGAAGAGGGAAAATAAAGAGAATATTTACAATTAAATTGATGCTATTGTCTTGAACTAAATTGGATATCTTTGGTTGATTTTGTGCTTTAATAGGTGATAGCTTTCTCATAGTTATCATGTGCAATTGTTTCCTACATTGACATATAATCACCATGAATGAAAAAAACATTAAAACTATCACAACATTTTTAAATAGTTGATATTTAATAAAAGAACGTCAAGTAAGTGTGACAATCCACTTAAAGAAGTAAGTTTTAAATTTTATTTAAAGTTTTGTTTTAAAAATAATAATAATAAAAAAAAAAAACTAAACCTAACCTAAACTACTCCCCCCCTTGTCTCCCTCTTCCCGACACACACCCCTCCCCCACACAGCCCGCCTCCTTCTCGATCTCACCCCCTCCCCCTCACTGCGACCCAGCCGCGACCGCCGACGACCTACCCATGCCCGCGCGTTGCCGCCACCCATCTTAAGTCGCAACCCACGCCGACCGCAACCCACGCCGACCACGACCCACCCCACGCCGACCGCGACTCGTCGCCCACGAACCCGCATCTCTCTCTCGGCAGTTTTCGGGCTCGGCTTGTAGCCGCTGGTAAGCTCAATTTTCTTAGTCGGTTTTGTGTCGTTTCGGTTATTCCTCACTTAAAATGTAGCTTGCTCTCTTCATCGTGTGATTTGGGCTCTTTAGATTGAAAGGGTTTAGAGCAAGTTTGCCGTCGGGGTGAGTTCTTGGTTCGGGTTGGTCAATTAGGGCTTCATTGGGGCTAAATGTTATTTTTTTGGGTGTCGTTTTCGCTTGGTTTAAGGGTGTCGGAGTTCACTTTGCGTTTATGGTCGTAGCGTTCGTTCTAGCCTTTATTTTAGAAGTTTTGAATAGGCTATTGCTTAGTTGTAATCGAGTTGCGTAGGCGTCGATGCTAATTGATGACCTTGGTTCCTTGTAGGAAAGGAGGCTTAAGCTCGTAGAGACGTTTTGGACTCGCTCAAGCTGTTATCGTGCCGTTATTCTATCGTTATGTAAGGGATTCTAACGGGTGCATAAGTAGTTGTATTCTTGCTTGGACTCTTGCTTGGATGGTTGTTCATATGTTGTTTGCTGCTCGTTATTTACTTTTTGAATTTGAAAGCATGTTGTCTGTGATCTGTTAGGCTAGAACTTTGTTTGTATGTTGTTTGCTGCTTGTTATTTAATTATTGACTTTGAAAGCACGGGGTATGTGATCTGGTAGGCTAGAACTTTGCTTATATGTTGTATGCTGCTCATTATTTACTTATTGATTTCGAAAGTACGTGGTCTGTGATCTGGTAGGCTAGAACAATGATCTTATGTTGTTGTTGTTCGTAGATATTTCATTGTTAATTTGTAGAAAGACTTTAGGGAAGTTATGCATGACTTCTTCGTAATTGTCTAGTTCAGAATTTGGATGTTGCTTGCTCAAGCCATTTTTCCTTGATTGAGAGAGCGTGTCTGTCATGCGGTCTAGGCACGTATCCTCCCAGCCATAGGGTGGTCGTAGTAGACCATAAGGTCTATTGTTTGTGTGACACGTCAGGGGACGACACATAGGGATGTAGGGTTGGACGCAGCTAACGTTCCCTAACGGATAGAGGTTACTGTTGTAAGAGGCTTCGCACGTTATTAGGGTGGTGATCGCTACATCGACCCGAAGTGTGGTGTGACTGGCCATAGGGTCGATAGTCTGCACTCAGGAACTTGGCATCGGCTGGAACCTGGTCGTCCTACGTGTAACCTAGCTGAGTGGTCTAGCGTACATGGTGCGATAATGGAAATTGGACATCGGTCCGTTATCCCTCATCGCAAGAGTCGAAGCGGGAACTTGCTAGGTAGTGAGCAGCCGAATTTGCTTAGGCATAAGTGAGCGTCGAGCTAGCAGGCTGGATCGCTCTTCGCTCGACACTGTGCGTGGTACCTGATGTGTCCGGGATTGACCCCACCGTGCCGAGGGACCCAGGATAGCCTGAGCGACTCTAGTGGTTGATCCTTGCCCCTAGGCACTATGTCGTACCTGGAAGAGTTCGGGTAATGGCTTTCCAGGTCTCATGGCATTGGTCGGTGAGGCCCCTCCTCGAGAACTGTCTCAGGGTCATCGGGCCAGGTGACTCGGGTTCTTGGGAGTTGGGATGTTTTCCTTTCGTTTCTTGTGATTTTCATAGAATTAATTGTCAAGACATGTTTGCTTTCGTCATTATATGCTTGCATACCCGTGTGGGTTTCTCTTACTGAGTTTCACGACTCACCCTTCGTTTTATGTTGGCTATGGCTTCCCATCCACGGGTGCAGTTTTATACAAAGACGGTTGACAGAGGCAGCTAGGCGAACGAAGGGGAAATGACTAGTTATTGACATGTGTCGAGTCATTTTTACTTTTCTATAGTTTTGTATATGCATCATTTTGAATCATTTTGGGTATTGACATGTATTTTGTTTTAAAATGAGCGATCAACTCTGCTTTTGAACTAGTAGGATCATTTGAAACTCTTTTGCAGGATGTCTGTTTAAGTTTTACAAATGCCCAGGTTATGTTTTTACAGGTGCGGTTTCTCCATTTTAAGGGAAACTCTGCCGAAATTTTAAAAGAATTTCATGCATAGTTTTTGACACCTCGGTTCATCATTACTTATTAAGGACGAGTTGTAACAATAATATATTTTAAACATGAAAAGCGTCAACTAATGTGAAATAACACTTCACATTTTTAAATAATTGATGTTTATAAGAAACGAACCTCAAGTAATATATCTTAAACATGAAAAACGTCAACTAATGTGAAAATGGGTGCAAGGGAATTTATAAATAGTTGACATTTATAAGGAACGAACGTCAAGTAATATCTTAAACATGAAAATAGTCAACTAATGTTAAAAGGTGGGAAAGGGGATTTATAAATAGTTGACGTTTATAAGAAATGAACGTCAAGTAATATATCTTAAACATAAAAGCGTCAACCAAATGTGATTTATAAATAGTTCACGTTTATAAGAAAAGAACGTTTAAGTAATATATCTTAAACTAGAAACACGTCAACTAATGTGAAAAAACGTATGACATTTTTAAATATTTGATATTTATAAGAAACGAATGTTAAGTAATATATCTTAAACATGAAAAGTGTTGACATATCTAAAAAAAAGTTTGACGTTTTTAAATAGTTAACATTTATAAGAAACGAACGTTAAGTAATTATATATCTTAAACATGGAAAGCGTCAACTAATATGATTTATAAATAGTTGACGTTTATAAGAAATGAATGTCAAGTAATATATCTTAAACATGAAAAATGTCAATAAATGTAATTTATAAATAGTTGACGTTTATAACAAATGAACATCAAGTAATATTTCTTGAACATAAAACGCTCAACTAATGTGAAAAATCGCTTGACATTTTTAAACAATTAATGTTTTTAAGAAACGAATGTTAAGTAATATGTCTTAAACAAGAAAAGTGTCAACTAATGTCAAATAACGTTTGCCATTTTAACCAAATTATCACAAATTTTCTGCAAATACCAAACAAAATTCTCAATGCCTTCTTGAACATAATCAAGTGATTGTATCAAATCCACATTTAAAGTTTCATACAAGAAAGCTGTAATAGCAAACAAATTGGCAACAAGTGAAAACACCTCAGAATAACCAATTCTCACCTTTTGTGTGAAATTTTTTGCCACAAGCCTATTTTTGTAATGAGATTTATCCAACCATATAAGCCACTTGCAAATGACAAGTTTCCAAATAAGAAGCTTCTCCACAAGCAACTTAGTCTTGTTATACCAAAGAGAACTCATCTTTAGAACTAAAACTTCAATCCAAATTTCAGAACCAAATGTAAATGGAGAACAATATAGGCATAACCTATTGAATCTATTTTCTCAATATTGGATGGTAGTTTAACCAATCTTTGTCTTTACCTAATCACTTGGTAAGGCTAAAGTTGGGAAGGTAACAAATAGACACATAATTTTCTTGAAACCAAATAATCAAAAGTTAAGACAAATTTATAAAACTACCACAAATTTGGATCACAGATTAACCCAACAAAATATAATGAATGTGCTGCAAAACTCTATCAAACTTATGTATCAATGGTAAAACTTAGTATAGAAGAATTATTCAGAATGTTGTGCTCACAAAATGAAATCTCCAAAGGTTCATACTTAACTTCACCAACAATAGCATTGTCTAAAAGCACATATAAACCATTCACCAATTTTCTAGACAATTTAACATAATTTTTCTTAGTGGCCAATTATATTCCATTACTATACTCATAGGTACAACCTTTCCTTATCCAAAGTATCCAAGGATATCAAATTTCTTCTTAATCATAGAACATATCTAACTGATGACAACACTTCTATGGTCTCATCATACAATTTAAGTTTAATTGAATCAATCTCTTTAATTTCACAATATTGTTCATTGCCCATAATTACCTTACCATCCTCGCATTCAACCAAATCAACAAAAATTTGTCTAAAGGGAGACAAATAGAAGGAACAATGAAAATTCAAAATCCAAAGAATACCACAGTGAACAGAATGACAAGAAATAAGAGCCCCAACAAACTCAAAACAAGACAGTCATGCTTTATGTGTCATAACTTTTTACAATAATAACAAGTAATCTTATAATTCAGATTTCTATTGGGAGTTGATTTGTAATGAGGCTTACTTTAACTACTAAGTAGTCTTTTACCCAAGAAAGCTACAGAATAATTTTTCTCAACCTTTATTTCCAAATTCTTAGACCTCAACGAATCAAGAACAATATCTAAGGTAAGATTATCCTACCATATTCTATCACATATTTGATTTTCCCCAAACTTATCATGTAATTAATAAAGAGAATTACAACTTGATTTTCATAATTTAATTTTCTCCAGAGTTAGCCAAATCCCCATAAATTTTATTAAAATCATCAATATTCTCTTCCAAAGTTTTTAACAGATCAATGCGAAAACCAAATAACCTCTCCCTAAGGTAAATTTTGTTAGTAATCGATTTGGAACTTTTCCCATAGTTCAGATACGTTATCAATATTATTTATCATATGCAATACATAATCAGCAAGATGCAATATGACTATACTATATGCAATTTCACAAATTTCAGTCATATCATCTTCAGATATAGTAGTAGGCAACTTACTTGGATCAAGTGTTTTGTGTTGAACGAGAAACTCATACATCTTTTTCTTTCATAAATTGAAATCACCTTCACCATCAAATTTATCCAACTAAAAACGTGTGGTTAACTTACTTATAATAACCTAACATTCAACATTTCTTCCCATCTGGGAGAGGAGGTTTCGTAGTTCTCTCTAAGACTCGAGAGTTAGGGGTCCTCTAGGTGAGGAAAGTGGGGCTGCTTGTGGTGATGTTCGGGGGGGAAGGCTGAGGGTTTCAGTGGTGATTTAGGAGTAAAAGCAAGGCTTTCTATGGACGCAATATCCTTTGCAGAACTTATGAACAGACTAACGTTGGAGGAAGATGAGAAGGGTGCAGTATTTGAGTTGGATGATGAAGAAATTAGTAATTTCAAAGGGAATGTTGAGTGCGAAATAGCTTGCAAAGTTCTCTCTGCAAAGACAATCAGTTCGGATGCTTTTAGAAAGTTGATTCCCAAAATTTGGAACGCAGAAGAGAAAGTGAGGATCGAAGTGTTAGGGGCGAATTTGTTTCTCTGCTCGTTTTCCTGCAAAATTATCAAAGACAGGGTGTTAGAAAGAAGCCTGTGGATCTTTGACAACGTGTTGCTCGTATTGGAACAAATGTCTTGGGACAAAAGAATCTATGAGATGGAATTCGACAAAGCAGCAATTTGGATTCGCATTCATGATGTTCCACCAGTGTGTCATATTAAAGATTGAGCTCAAAAAATGGGAAACCTGGTGGGGGATTTTGTGAAATGGGACCAAGAAAGTGATAGCAGAAACAGGGGAAAGTTTATACAAATTAAAGTGTTTTTGAAAGTGTCGAAACCTTTAAGGAGAGCATTGAAGGTTAAGTGTGGTACCTTGGTGGAGGAGAAATGAACCCGGATTTCGTATGAAAAGCTACCGAAGTATTGTAGAGGTTGTGGTCGTATGGGTCATAATGCTGCAAGTTGTTCTTTTACGGTGGTGGAGGAAGGTAAACAATGGTCGTTTGGTGATGATTTGAGGGAAGGAAGTTCGTTGAGACGACAGGGTTTGTCGAATGGCTACTTCGTGGGAGATAGAAATAGAGCAGGGGGAAGTTTGAGGAAAAATGATAACTTTGGAAAAGATTGGAACATGATTTGTTGAAGGAGAATGATAAAGTCGAAGCTGGAATGGTCGAGGGGGTAGACGGTGATCGGAGAAGTGGAATACAGAGAGATAGCCGACAAGAAAAGTTTGAAAGGAAAATGAAGACTCACCTGAACGAGTTGGAATCAGAACCGAGTCACCAAACCATGAGTCGTCGTACACTGAGCGACTCGGGCAAAGCTGGAACGGCTAGTGATGGCAGACCGTGTTTTAGGGAAAAGTGTGTTGATGGTGAAATATTGCAAGGTACAAAAGGAGAGGAAACGTCGATTTAGTTTGCTGGTGTTTACAGGCATACGAAAATAGAAGGGGAGGCTAGGGTTGTAGAAGAAAGAGAATTTGGGCGGTGTTTTGGCCATTTTGCGAGGAAAAAGTTTGAGAGTATTGCTGCTTTGGGCTGTGCTGAAAGGTTAGATGGGCCTTTTTCGATTTGTTGACTGGGCCGGGCTGTGGTGGTAAATCATCAAATTTGTGAAAGGTTGGGCATAAACTCTTGGCCAAAACAGATGGAATTTGGGGAATTACTGGAAGGACGAACTGGGCCAAAACAGAATGGGTTGCTGGAAAATAATATGGGCTTAGTGGATAAGAAATTAAAAGGTCCTTTGGTGTGTAATGAAACGAAGTTAATGGACTGTAAAAAAGGGGGGGAGATGCTCGGAGAGACAATGAAAAAAGGCAAAAAAGAAGGGGTTGAAGTCAAAAGTCAGTGTCTACTTTAGGGGATCGGTCTAAAAGGTGGAGAAACGATTGAGGAATTTGAGAATGCGGCTATGTTAAAGGAAACCAGGGTGACGATTGAAAGTAATGGGTCTTTTGAAGATGACAAAAACTCAAACAATTCTACTATGAGATGGAAAAGAAGGGAAAGACTTAGAGCATTCCAGGGAAGCAAATGATTGAGGATGAGGAAATCGCGATTAGTGGAAAGAAAGGAAGATCGAACTACGTTGATTGTATCATTGGGATATCGGTAGAGACTTTGGAGCAATCTTGCCAGACGCAATGAAAATATTATGCTGGAATGTCCGGGGGTTGGGAAATCCCCGGGCAAGAAGAGCACTTCGCCATGAAGTGCTCAAAGTGGGTCCTCAGTTAATTTTTCTTAGTGAATCTAAATGTAATGGTTTGAGCTGGATAGAATTAAGTTGTTGGTCGACTGTGATAGTTGTTGGTGTGTGCGGAGTATTGGGGCTAGTGGAGGCCTGATACTCCTTTGGAACTCTTCTTTGAATGTTAGGATTAGTTCCTCTTCTCAGGGGCATATTGATGCGGTGGTTAGCAGTCAGGGTGCCGAGTGGAGATTTTCTGGGTTTTATGGAAACCCGGTGTTAGCTAAAAGGAAAGATTCTTGGAAGCTGCTTAGAAGGCTATGTGAAGCGCATGATTTGCCTTGGATTGTTGGAGACGACTTTAATGAGATCATTGAAGCTGAGGAACAGAGATTTGGTAGCAGTAGGTGGGAGTCTGGGATGAAAAATTTTAGGTAGGTGATCAATGTGTGCTAGCTGATTGATCTCTGGTTTGATGGTGAGGGGTTTACTTGGATTAAAAATAAGAAAGACAAGCTGGCTACTAGATGTCGTCTTGACAGGTATTTCGCAAACCCTTCTTTTTATTGCTTTAACTGGTAAAATTTGTGTTGTCCATTATAATTTCCATTCTTCGGATCATAGGCCGATTATTCTTGAGTTTAATTAGAATGCCTTTAATTCTGTGGGGAAAAAAATTGTGAACAATCATTTAAGGTTTGAGTATAGTTGGGCGTCGCATGAAGAGTATGGGGAGATAATTCGAGAGAGTTGGGATGAGTATAAGATGAGAGGGTTAATGTGGATAATTTTCTTATGGGAATTAAAAAGTGTTTATCTAATCTAAATAATTGGAATAAAAAAAGACTTAAGGGATCGGTTAGGGAGGCCATTAGGGTTAAAGAAAAAGAGCTTGAAAATTTGATTGGTAAAAGCGATAATTCTAGGACTGATTTGATAATTAAAACGGATGGTAGGCTTGAGAAGCTTCTTGAGGAAGAAGAAATTTACTGGAAACAAAGATCGAGAGAATTGGAGGATAGAAATACCAGATGGTTTCATATGAGGGCTACCCATAGGAAAAAAAATTAAGAATATTGGGAGTGAGGGGGGGGGGGGGGGGTGATTTCTGGGTCTTGGGTTCTAGAGCAC